>JAZKJV010007484.1:0-235634 GCA_037367405.1 Ottelia alismoides | reverse complement strand
TCCAGGAGGCACAGACGGCTTCACAGCCCCGTCTTCAGTCGCGAGGCGATACCGGCGGCAGCAGCAGCTCGTTCCAGCGCTCCAGCTCACACCAGCAGCCTAGACAGGTTCACCTTGTACAGGCGGAGCCGTACCAGCAGCAGCAACCCTCCTACCAGTCACCACCATCTCCAGACATGCAGATGGTGGTATACCAGCCGGATCAGCCTCTGGCAGTACTCCCGCCAACCCAGTACGATGCAGAGCCGTTGATGGATGTCAACGGGATTTGGTATGACCGTCCTCAGCCTGGGATCCGAAAAGACCATCCCGGATTCAGGTGGGGGAGTGGAGGTACACAGCCCCAGCAGCAGCCATCTGGCCAGGGAGGCCATTATAGCCATCAGAGGATCACCAGCAGCAACAGCCCCCAGTTTACCAGTCACAGCAGCAGTCATCCTTCGTTCCTCGTCACTATCAGCAGGGACAGTCTTGGAGGCGAGAGCAGCCTCATCAGCCACACCAGCAGCAGCACCCTTCTACCTACCCCTCTCAGCAACAGCAGCACCAGTTCCAGCAGCCTCATTACCAGAGAGGCTACCCGTCGGCCTCTCATGGTCCACCATACGAGAGCCCTACCTTGGACGACATAGCCCGCCTCCTCACGGACCAGCATGCTACTTTCAGACGGGAGATGGACGATTTCCGCCAGGAGATGCGGGACATCGTGAGAGGGAAGGCCGCTATCCCTGCCCAGATAGAGCCGAATCCCAACAGCCTGAAGCGGAAGCCTGAGCAGGTAGTTTACACTGAGCATGCCACTCCTAGTGATCCGTTTGATGATATGTCTTAAGATCTTTTTGATGCTGATTTTGTTACACTTAGGAGCGGTAGAGCACCAGCAGGCGGCGCCTCGTTTGAGCGACATCATGAGGATACACCTAGAGCGCCAGAGGAGGAGGAGGAGAGCGGTACTGAGGCCGCACATGATGATGATGGTGGTACTAATGCCACCAAGGATGTTGATCCCCCAGGCGGTGCTGAGGCCGCCACTTCACCAGTTCGAGGAGGTGGTACTGACGCCACCCGAGTTGCCGAGCCAGAGCGCGGTACTGAGGCCGCGAGTCTTCCAGCTGAGCCAACCGATGGTGGTACTGAGGCCACCAGAGTTCATATAGAGAGATCTGTTGTTTTTCCTTCACCTGATGTATCTCTGAACAATTCTGTGAATAAAGAAAAGGGTTTATTTTCTTCTGGTCCCACTGTGGTGCATGATGTATGTGTGGATCCAGTCGTCGAACCGCCTAGACCCTCTTCTAGTCCTTCTTCTGAGAAGGACCCTGTGATCCCCTTCCCTAGAGCCCTTCAGATGGGGAAGGGAAGAAAAGAGAAAAAGATCCAAAAAAGAGAGAGCAGGAGGAGTTCAGCCAGAGCATGATTGACAGATTTCACATACATCTGACCCTTCAGGAGGCTTTGCAGCACATCCCCCTTCTTCAGCGATCGTTGAGAGACAGGACTACAGTCAGGAGGATGAGGAGGAACCACCATTCAGAGATTCATGTGCTGACGAAAGCCACGTGCTTCGCGATCCAGAACCGTCTGCCGGCCAAGAGGCCAGATTCAGGAGCCCCATATGTCAGATGTCACATTAGAGAGCAGAGGTTTGATCGTACTCTATTGGATAGCGGATCGTCTATCAACCTCCTTCCGGCAGCCCTTCTCGACCGCTTCGAGTTGGGCACTCTTAGACAGAGCAGGACAGTCCTTCAGTTTGCTAATAGATCTGTCAAGAGACCGAAGGGGTTGTTGCGAGACGTTGTCGTCACTATTCAGGGTTTGCAATTCCCCGTGGACTTCGTAGTGTTGGACATGGAGATCCTTGATTCAGTGACCGATACCCCCATCATTTTAGGTCGCCCGTTCTTGGCCACAGCCAAGACAGTGACCGACCATGATAGCAGGAAGGTATACTTTCGCGTAGAGGGCGAAAGCGTACAAATAGAGACGGTCGAGGACAGCAGAGCCCGAGAGAGATCATGCTCAGAGACCACTTCAGATACAGAGCAGCTGACAGATGCAGGGCTAGACATCCACCAAGACTGTGACTTTGTGATCACAGACGATGAGGCAGTTTGGGCAGACCCAGCAGCACAGGCCATCCTCTCATTTTCAGACACCGCTGATGCAGAGATGACAGCAGAGGAGAGCTTGGAGAGCACATTCCTGGTTCATGATACTACAGAGGCAGCAGAGCCGGTTCTCGACCGCGACACAGAGTTCAGTTACGGTGGTACTGATGCCACCTTGTTTGATGCAGATCCCTCGGATTCAGAGTCTGATTGGGCAGATTGTGATGACTACATGCCAAATCTGATTTCCACTGAGCCTACAGTTGAGGAGGAGGTAGATGCCGAGCAGATCAGAGACAGTTCCGTTGAGCAGCCTTCTCCAGATCCAGTTTGCGAGAGTACACTTTCAGTCTCCCGGACAGATTTGGCAGCATACACGCATCTTCTTTCGAAGCCAGATTTGCCAGCACCGAGTTGTCCAGACCTGAAGCCACTTCATTCGTCGCTGAAGTATAGATTCCTTGCGGGTGAGCATGAGATGTACCCAGTCATTATCTCAGCTGATTTGACTGGAGAGCAGGAATCCCGTCTGATGGGGGTTCTTGAAAAGAACCGCAAGGCAATAGGATGGAGCGTAGCAGATCTCCATGGGATTAGTCCGGCCCTGTGCTCCCACCATATCTATCTCGAGGATGAGGCGAAGCCATCGCGTGAGTTCCAGCGACGGCTGAACCCAAATCTGAGAGAGGTTGTCATGAAGGAAATTTCGAAATGGTGGAGTGATGATTTTATCTATCCCATCTCCGACTCCAAGTGGGTCAGCCCTTTGCATGTGGTGCCCAAGAAGACGGGCATCACTACAGTGATTAGTGAGTCTGGAGAGGAGATTGCTACACGAGTACCCACTTCTTGGCGGGTTTGTGTTGACTACAGGAGACTCAACCAGGCCACCAAGAAGGATCATTTCCCCCTGCCCTTTATTGATCAGATTATTGAGAGACTGGCAGGGAAGATCCATTATTGTTTTCTGGATGGGTACTCGGGCTACAACCAGGTGGCCATCGCTCCTGAGGATCAGGAGAAGACCACCTTTACCTGTCCCTTCGGCACATACGCCTTCCAACGCATGCCATTTGGGCTATGCAACGCTCCTGCGACTTTTCAGAGATGCATGATGCTGATCTTTTCGGACATGGTAGGGGAGTGCTTAGAGGTCTTCATGGATGATTTCTCGGTTTACGGCGACGGATTCGACTCCTGTCTTGACTGTCTATACCGAGTACTCCAGCGATGTATTGAGGTCCGCTTGGTTCTTTCTTGGGAGAAGAGTCATTTTATGGTGACTCAAGGGACGGTGCTTGGCCACATCATATCCAACAGGGGCATGAAGGTTGATCCGGCCAAGGTTGATGTCATTAAAAAACTCACACCACCGTCCAATTTGCGGCAGTTACGGTCTTTCCTGGGGCACGTCGGTTTCTATCGACGGTTCATCCGTGATTTCAGTAGAGTTGCCCGACCGTTGACTGACCTGCTGACGAAAGACACCGAGTTCCTTGTCGATGACAAGTGTCTTTCGTCCTTTGATACTCTCAAGCAGTGTATTGTTGAGGCTCCTGTCCTCCAGCCACCAGATTGGTCTCTCCCATTCGAGATCATGACGGACGCCTCCGATTTTGCCGTGGGGGCTGTGCTGGGACAGAGGAGGGATGGAGTCCCATTTGCTATCAACTATGCTAGCCGCACCTTGGATTCCTCCCAGCGGAATTATACAGTCACAGAGAAGGAGATGCCGGCAGTAGTGTTCACCCTAGATAAGTTCAGATCGTACATCATTGGATCTAGAGTGACTTTGTACACAGATCATACCGCCATCCGATACCTCATGGCAAAGAAGGATGCCAAGGCCAGACTGACTAGATGGATCCTTCTACTCCAGGAGTTCGACATTGAGATTAAGGATAAGCCTGGAGTCAAGAATGTGGTGGCGGATCATCTCTCCCGTTAGAGCAGCCTGAGGAGTCTGAGAAGATTGATCCCATTCGTGAGACCTTCCCAGATGAGGCGATCCTTGCTATCGCCTGATTCTCGTGGTATGCCGACATTGTGAACTTTCTTGTTGCTAAGAAAGTCCCACAAGGTTGGCCCAGACAGAGGCTTGAGACCTTCCTCGCGAAGGCCAAGTCTTACCATTGGGAGGATCCCATCCTTTACCACGAAGGAAGGGATATTGTCTGGCGTAGGTGCATCCCTCAGGATGAGCACCATAGCGTCCTCACTTACTGCCACAAGCTTGAGGCAGGAGGACATCACTCTGGGAGGAGAACGGCACAGAAAGTGCTCCAATCCGGCTTGTGGTGGCCTACCCTCTTCAAGGACTCTGATGAGTTCGTGAAGAGGTGTACTGACTGTCAGAGGATGGGCACTTGTGGACAGCGTGATATGATGCCGATGCAGCCCATTCACTTCTGTGAGGTTTTTGACGCATGGGGCATCGATTTCATGGGTCCATTCCCTAGGAGTCAGGGATTTGAGTACATTCTGTTGGACGTTGATTATGTTAGTCGTTGGGTTGAGGCTATCCCCGCCCGAGCCGCTGATGCCAGGACAGTTTGCAGATTTTTGAGGAAGCATATCATCACGCAGTTCGGGGTACCTCGATTATTGATTTCAGATGGGGGGTCTCATTTCATCAACGAATAGGTGAAGGCACTTGCTATTGAGTTCGGCATAGACCATCGAGTTGCCACTCCATACCATCCACAGACGAATGGTCTAGCCGAGGTCTCGAACAGGGAGATCAAGACTATTTTGCAGAAAGTCGTCCGCCCTGACCGAAAGGATTGGTCACAACTTTTGGACTCGGTCTTATGGGCATATAGGACGTCTTTCAAGACACCATTGGGAACATCTCTCTTTCGCCTAGTTTATGGCAAGCCGTGCCATTTACCTGTTGAGTTGAGGCACAAGTCACTTTGGGCAGTCACCGATATTCTTTTAGATCCAGATAGTGTAGGAGACCAGAGGAGGGCAGAGTTAGCAGCCTTGGAGGAGCTTAGAGATACAGCCTTCTCAAACAGCCTACAGTATAAGGAGAGAGTGAAAGAGTGGCATGATTCTCATATCATCCACAAGCATTTTGAGCCTGGACAGAGAGTATGGTTGTTTGATGCGAGGCTTCGTCTATTTCCAGGGAAGCTACAGAGCAAATGGAAGGGACCTTATCTTGTGAGAAAGGTACACAACAACGGTAGCATTGATATATCCGAGTTGTCTTCTGAGAGTACCTTTCGAGTGAACGGCCAGCGACTCAAGCCATTTCTAGATCATGAGCCACGGGTCGTTGATGTTGCCCCTATTCACTTTGCGTGAGATGTGGTCTCTTGATTCACATCTATTGCATCTCACGCCTGATTATCACTGTTCTTCCGACTTGTATAGATCCAGTTGTCTATATCACACTATTCTTTAGTCCCACATCCCTTTTCTCATCTTATGATTATGCTATACTTAGGGTGTACTTTACCCTAAGTATAGGGGGGATGTAGGACCTGCGGGTATTCTTTTCATTCTTTTTGCCCCTGTTTTGTTGCCTATACTTAGGGATATTTTATCCTAAGTATAGGGGGGGGGGGCACTCTGTACATTCTTCACTCGGATTTCCCTTCATGTACAGCTTGCTATACTTAGGATTAGTTAATCCTAAGTATAGGGGGAAACCACCGAGTTTTTCTCATTCTATTCATTTATTCATTTCTGTACCTAGCCATTCCTTTTCACTTCCCTTTTACTAAGCACGAGTTATGTCTTCTTCATCACTCTTGATCACTCTGGGGACATCGTTCGAGCTAAGTATAGGGGGGTGTGTATATATTTCATATATACTTTGGCCATAACTCGTACTTTGTGGGAGTGTGTTAATAAATAAAATGGCTAAAAACCTTAAAAATCACAAAAAATTAAAAATTTTTCTTGTAAATCATCATTCTTTTATTGCACATACATAGCTAGTGTACAAAATTATTTTTGTAAAAATGTTTTCAAAAAGTTTTTATGTAAAGTTTGTGCAAATATTTTCTAATCAAAATTATGTATACAGTACAAAATTTTTCCAAAATGTGTTGAAAACCAAAAGTTTGCAAAAATCTTGTGTAAATGTTTGTAAATACTTTTGCAAAACTTGCACTTCATGCATCCATCCACTCATGATTTCAAAACATTTTTCAAAAATTTTGCACGATTGTAAATATGTGTAAATAGCATCTTTGTGTATATATGTATATAGTTTTTTCTGGATGATAGTTGACATTTAAACTAAGCCTGGAATTAAATTGGGAAATGGAGCTTGATTAATATCTTAATCCACTTAATTCTAAGAGGAACCTTATAGGGCTTAGGGTTAAGGCTTTTCAGGTCCATAAGGACTTAATTCTTTGAGTCCACTAGGCTGTGAGCATATGTCATCTTGATGAGCCTAAGTAGAGCACTTAACAACACACGCATGACTCTTAGATACAATGGCTTGACTTGCACCAGCACCTTACACATAGCTCTCCACGGATGAGGTGGTGAGGAGGCAGTTTTCCTTTGGCTTGGGGTAGCATATGAGGGTAGTACTTCTAGGCGGAACCTCTCTTCTTCTTCTAGTGAAGGAAGTGCATCTCAACTTGGTCTAGTGGTGATGAAGGCTAAAGACAGAAGCCGTGGGTTGCAATAAAGCTTCAAAAGAGGGATAGTCTACTGGCTCAAGAGGAAATTTCTTGTATATATGCCGCACCATGTAGATATGTTGTACAGAGGCACTTGAAAAAAAATGCAAAATGCAAAAAGAACTCCAAAAAAGTGGTGGGTCGGATTGAAAATTTAATAACCCCACCGAAGTGTATATAGTCAAATAAAGCAAAAGCTTATGGTATCCATGTTACATCTCATGAAGCTTGCAGCGGGAGACTTAGCTACACTGGCTGAGCTTCCAAAAGTCTTTACTTCTTCCCCCTCTTCTTGAGCCGGTTGCACTTGAACTTAGAAGGGAATACCTCGCTTCTCGAGGAAAGAGTTGCTAGACCGAGGCATTAGAGTTACCAGGTTGAGGGAGGTTGTTTCTTTGTTACTTCTGAGGTTGGGAGCTACTTTCACTTACACTGCATGGAAAGATTCATGGTCATTAGAGTTTGTGTATGTAGACTTGTTCTGATCTGGTTTATTGAGGAGTCTTGTCCATAGATTGGTGGAACTTAGAGGCTGTTGAGTTTTAAGCTTAAGTCTAAATAAGGTTCCGACACATTAATAATCCAAAGATCTGATCGAGCCCCATAATTCAATTTAATGAAGGAAAGTTTAATATTCAACCTTGATCCATGTACATTCCCCTCTTTTTCTTTTTCTCTTTCTTTTTTTCACTTCTTTTTCAAATAAGTGTTTGCTAAGGGACTAGCAAAAGTTAAGTATAGGGGGGTGATGAATGTCCATTCATCACTCTTTATTCTTATATTTTAGCTACAAAAACCTTTGCAAATGCATGTATATTCATGTAAATACAAATAATTATCAAAAGCATGCATTGTATAAAGTTTAATAATTAGCATGTTTTTTTGTGCAAAAATAAAAGAATAGAGAGTAAAAAGAAAAAGAGGGAAATATTTAGAATAAATATTGAGCAACCTAACCCAAGGGAGGGCTCAGCATGGGCCTGACCGCATAAAAATCAAAGTAGAGGGAGATAGGGGCTCATGTATGTAAATATTTATGTAAATAAAATAAAAGTATTTTCCTCACAAAAATATACTCAAAATGGGTTGTAAATACTTATATATATATATATTTTTATAAATATAAAATCAAGATAAAAATATAAAAATTAAAAAGAAAACAAAAACATCACTCATGTACATAGTCACCTTGTATATAGTCCACTCATCCCTAGTTATTTAGCTTTATAAATAAATAAAATTAATTTCCAAAAGTTTTGTAAATATTCTACATTATATAGTGTAAATAAATATAATAAATAAATTAAAAAAAATAAAAAGAACAAAATTAAAAATAAAAATATATACTATTGTAAATATACCATGGATATAAATGCACATATGTATTTATTTCACCTATGTATATAAATAATAAAAAGAAAATAAAAATGTCTTTTTATTCCTCATTCTATAATATAAATAAATAAATATAAAATGGGAATAAAATTGTATAAAAATAACAAATTAAAAATCAAATTAAAAATCCCATATATTGTATGTATATATATACTTATGTATAACCCTATTATGTACATACCTTATTTTTACTTTGAAAAATTAATTAAAAATCACTAAAAAATAGAAAAAAATAAAACAAAAATATTTCATGTTTTGACTTTTTAATAATTCGGCCATTTGGTATTTTTAATTTAATTTTCAAATCTTGTCCACGTGGCCTTCACCCATTGGCCCTGGGGATTGTTGACCGCCCGGTCAACTGCCCCCCCAGGACCACTTTCCACGGGTTTGGTGCCCGACCCGGTTTTCTCCCTAATTTCGCACCGAAACCCGATACCCTATCACCTAAACCCCGGGTCCGAATCGTTCATGGTATACCCGAGACCCTCGCCGGAGCCTCCACCTCGAGATCCGCACTCCAGAATGCCCTACCCGCGCTCGTCTTCCTGGACCCTTCAACGTATATAGCTCATGCTCCGCCTCCTTCATTCCCATATTTGGCTCCCCATCTTTCAGTCCCGTGACCTCCACCACCTTCCCTGAGGTGACAGCTCTCCGCCGGTGGTGTCGAAGAGAGGCGAAGGTGATCGGACCATTGATCCGGCGAGTCTCCACCGTCGTGCTCCGCCCAGAGCAGGAGCTTGAGCCTCGGGCCTCGACGACCCGTGAGGCGACGACCCAGAGCTTCGCAAGCTCAGCCACAGTCAATCCCTCCATCCAGGTAGACCTGTTTCCTTTCCCTTTTCGCTAATTTCCGATTTCCCCCAAATTTCACCGTCGCCGTCTCTCGCTGATTCGGACCATCTCCCACTCCGCCTCGATCATCGGAATCCACCGTCACCTTCGCCTTCCTCCCGCGCACATTCTCCATACTTCCATCCAACCCAGCTCGCACAGGAGCAGGGATTCGAGCTCCTCCGTCCCCACCCTCGCCGGAGCTCGCCCATATCGCATCACCGTACACCTTCACCTCGCCTAACCGGGTCGAGGCAGTTTGCCCTCAACCCGCGAGTCTTCTGGACCATCTTGCAGGTACAATGAGGGCCATCTGAGGTCCTCCTACATCGAGCCAGGGAGACGTTCCTCCGCCGACCTCGCCGGCGCCCTCCAGGGCTCGGCCGGGTCATCGGAGACCCCCATCTGACGCGGAGGCCCACGCCGAACCTTCTCCGACCATCAGCGCCCCGCGAGGAGGCTCGGAGCGAGCGTAATGGGCCGGCGAAGTTCGCCGGCCGCCTGTTCTTCGAAGACCTTCAGCGACCGTCCGATCAGCCTCAGAGCTCCAGATCTCATCCTGACCGTTCATCCACGGAGCTACAGCTAGCGTCCGATCAGTGAGGCCTGATCCCAGCCGTCGATCCAGCGAGGTTTAGCCACTGACGCCCTTCACCGTCAGATCTGACACGTGGCTACGCCTCCGCCGTTGGATTCGCCCGAGGAGCTTAGCCGTGGAGCGCCCGTCGTCCTACACCGTCAGATGCACCACGTGGCGCGCATCCATCGGTTCCATTAATAAAGGGGTAAATTACCCTTAGGCCCTCCTGTTTCTTTTATTTCGCATTTAGTCCTGTAATTAGATAGTTTAGTTGTTTAGATTTTGGGATATTTGCATAGAGGACCCTGCTCTTTATTTTCTTTGCATATATGCCCCTGTGCGTTATGTAGCACGTACTTCGACACGTGATTTTCTGGGCTTTTTGCATTTTATACCTTGTAGTTCTGGATGCTATGGATTGAATGAATACTTTTTGGATATTGCATTTATACCCCTGTGCGTGATTTATTAGTGCATGTGCGTATATTCGTGGGTTATTTGCAGACTACCCCCTGGACTTTTGGTACATGTTACCAAATAGTCCTCGGAAGTAGTTTTTTTATTACATTTGAGTCCCTGAGTGCCTCAGGCACGCGCCACGCGCATGTTTACCTGGGAATTTTGCACCATACCCCTCAGGACTTCGGGTATTTGCGTTTTGGTCCCTGTGTACTGTGCCCTTGTGTGTGATTTTAATAAAATAGCAAATCACCTCCAAATTTGACGAACATTGGAAACATGGCTCCTGACATGATGTACAATTTTCTATAAATTTTGGAGACATTTTAGACACTGTTTGATATTTTTAAAAATTCAAAAACACGTATTTTCTTCACTGTCTGATTTGAAAAATCACAAAAAAATATTAAAATTCATCTAAAAATTACAAAAAAATTACTTACTGTTTATCTTTGCTTGCTTGATTTTCTAGCCAATTTTGGCTATTTTTCCTTATCTAACACCTAAACATTGAAAAACACTTAAAATCTTACAAAAATTCTAATAAATAAATTAAAAACCCAAAAATAATAAATTAGGTGCCCAATTTTTCCTTGTTTTCTGCTCTATACAGGAAAAATACCTCCAGGCTAATTTGGGGCTTTTAGATATTTTATCTAGGTCCCTTTAGCTCGGTTGGACATGACCTACAGTTTCAGTCCTTGTTTCATTTTTAGAAAATTAAATAAACATCAAAAAATTCTCAAAAATTCACTAAAAATAGTAAAAATTATAAAACACATGAAAATATTTTTATTAGAATTTTTGGTTGATTTTTAGTGCATTAAATAAATTGTTGAAGTGTGTTGTTTAGTTGCTTTTCTTATTTTCCTAATTAATTAAAAATTCAAAAAAATATAAAAAGATTTAAAAACCACCAAAAACACCTTTTCTTCTCTTCTTGACTACTTCGTAGGCCGCAAGGCCATTTCGTGCTCCTTGTGTTCGACCCTGGTCGCTATACCAGGTTAAAATAATAGCAAGACCGCTATTGAGTTTCAGTTGAGTTTATTTTATATTGGTGGTCTATTTTTCTTGATTGATCGAGTCCGAGTGATTGAGGTCGCGACGACCTTTTAGTACCTTTACCTTAGTCGCTTGGGTTTTTCTCGGTCATCAGCCGGCGAGCTTCGCCGGCCCGATACACGCGCTGAGATCCTCCCCTGCTGCTCCTGAGGTGCGGAAAGGCTCCGCCGTGAAGCTCCGCAGCTGATGCGATGCTCCAATGAAGGCGGGGAGCTCCGGCGACGCGGAAGACCTGGAGCGCCTGTGCTCTGAAGTCTCGACCTCCAGATGAGGTCGAATAGGCCTGATACCTGCACAAGAAGAAAGAGGGGTCGAGGGCAAACTGCCTTGACCCGTCAGAGCGGGAAATGGATGGCTGGTGCGTCGGTATGGGCGGCTCTCCGGCGAGCGACAGAGGGTGAGAGCCGATATCCCTGCTCCGGGGCAAGCCAGGGGGAATGGAAGGTCGGAGAAAGTGGAGAGGAGTATGGTGGACGTGAAGCGAAGGTCGGATGGGTGAATGGGTGATCGGAAACGAAGGGCGGAGGCGGCGGAGCTACACTACTGAAAACGGAAATTTCCTAATCTAAGCTAATCTACGAGCTAAGAAGGCTACCTGGCGGGTGTTGTCGACTGGGCTGGAGCTCGGGGAGCTCCTAGGTCATTGCCTGCAAGGGGGCGTCGTCTCCCCGAGGCTGAGCGCGCTCGCGGCGGCGCACGGCGGTGAAAACCACCGGATTAGTGGCTCCCGGCTTCCCGGGCCTCGCTGCTACTCCGGCAGGCACGACTGTCACTCAGGCTCACCAGAGGAGGTCACAGGAGACGAGGGGGAGGTCCAAAGATGAAGAACAAGATCGCTGGAGCTGAGGTTTTATATGATCAAGGGTCTGAGAAGAAGAAGGTCGGGCGAGTCACTCGCGACTCGGATCCCTAAGACCCACCCCCGGGCGAGAATCAGGGATGATCAAGGGTCAATCGGAGCCCGGGTAAGGTTAATCGGTTGACGGATCGGGTGGGTAGAAATTGTAGAAGTCGGGTCGGTCACCCAGATCCGAGGGGAAGAGGGTCCGCGGGGGAAGTTGACCGGGGTCAACAAACCCCTGTGGACCAATCAGCATCCGCCAAGCTCAATTTATTTGTTTATTTATTTTAAGGTAGTAAATGATCGAATTAATAAAAACTTAAAACATGAAAATATTTATTTTATTTTTTTCTATTTTTTTGTGATTTTTAATTAATTTTTCAAAATAAAAATAAGGTATTTACACTTTATGCTATATATAGGTATTTGTACAATATAGGGTTTTTGATTTTTGATTTTTAATTAGTTATTTTTATACATTTTTATCCCTATTTTATATTTTATTTATTTATATCATAAAATTAGGAATAAAAATATATTTTTATTTTATTTTTATTATTTATATACATAGGTGAAATAAATAGATATGTATATCTTTGTACAAGGTATATTTACAATATATTTTTGGTTTTTAATTTTGTTCTTTTTATTTTATTTTTATTTTTGTTATTTCTATTTTATTTATTTACAACATAAAAGATGGAATATTTACAAAATTTTTGGAAATTAGTTTTATGTATTTATGGGGTAAAATAAATATAGGAGTGGCTATGTACATGATGAATATGCACAAGGTGAAGGTTTTTGTTTTCTTTTTAGTTTTCTATTTTTATTTTGATTTTTATATTTATAAATATATACAAGTATTAACAAGCCCATTTTAGTCTCTTTTTGGAGGAAAATATTTGTATTATATTTACAAATATATTTACATACATGAGCCCCTATCTCCCCCTACTTTGGCTTTTATGCGGTCAGGCCCATGCTGAGCCCTTCCTTGGGATTAGGTCGCTCAATATTTATTCTAAATATTTCCCTCTTTTTCTTTTTACTCTTTATTCTTTTATTTTTGCACAAAAACATGCTAATTATATCTTTTTACACAATGCATGCTTTTGGTAATTATTTGTATTTACACATATTTACATGTATTTGCAAAGGTTTTTGTAGCTAAAATAGAAGAATAAAGAGTGATGAATGGGTATTCATCACCCCCCTATGCTTAACTTTGCTAGTCCCTTAGCAAACACTTATTTGAAAAAGACGTGAAAAAGAAAGAAAAAGAAAAAGAAAAAGAGGAGAATGTACATGGATCAAGGTTGAATATTAAACTTTCCTTCATTAAATTGAATTATGGAGCTCGATCACATATTTGGATTATTAATGTGTCGGAACCTTATTTGGACTTAAGCTTAAAACTCAACAGTCTCTAAGTTCCACCAATCTATGGACAAGACTCCTCAATAAACCAGATCAGAACAAGTCTACATACACAAACTCTAATGACCATGAATCTTTCCATGCAGTGTAAGTGATATGTAGCTCCCCACCTCAGAAGTAACAAAGAAACAACCTCCCCCAACCTGGTAACTCTAACGCCTTGGTCTAGCAACTCTTTCCTCGAGAAGCAGGGTATTCCCTTCTAAGTTCAAGTGCAACCGGCTCAAGAAGAGGGGGAAAAGAGGTATAGACTTTTGGGAGCTCAACCTGTGTAGCTAAGTCTCCTGCTGCAAGCTTCATGAGATGTAACATGGATACCATAAGCTTTTTGCTTTATTTGACTATATACACTCCGGTGGGGTTATTAAATTTTCAATCCGACCCACCACTTTTTTGGAGTTCTTTTTCTTTTCTTTTCCTTTTTTTTCTTTTTTTCTTCTTTTTTTTTCAAGTGCATCTGTACAACATATCTACATGGTGCAGCATATATACAAGAAATTTTCCTCTTGAGCCAGTAGACTATCCCTCTTTTGAAGCTTTATTGCAACCCACGGCTTCTGTCTTTAGCCTTCATCACCACTAGACCAAGTTGAGACGCACTTCCTTCACTAGAAGAAGAAGAAGAAGAGAGGTTCCGCCTAGAAGTACTACCCTCATATGCTACCCCAAGCCAAAGGAAACTGCCTCCTCACCACCTCATCCGTGGAGAGCTATGTGTAAGGTGCTGATGCAAGTCAAGCCATTGTCTCTAAGAGTCATGTGTGTGTTGTTAAGTGCTCTACTTAGGCTCATCAAGATGACATATGCTCATAGCCTAGTGGACTCAAAGAATTAAGTCCTTATGGACCTGAAAAGCCTTAACCCTAAGCCCTATAAGGTTCCTCTTAGAATTAGGTGGATTAAGATCTTAATCAAGCTCCATTTCTCAATTTAATTCCAGGCTAGTTTAAATGTCAACTATCATCCAGAAAAACTATATACATATATACAAAGATGCTATTTACAATTATTTACAATCGTGCAAAATTTTTGAAAAATGTTTTGAAATCATGAATGGATGATGCATGAAGTGCAAGTTTTGCAAAAGGTAATTACACATATTTACACAAGATTTTTACAAACTTTTGATTTTCAAAACATTTTGGAAAAATTTTGTACTATATACATAGTTTTGATAAGAAAATATTCACACAAGCTTTACACAAAATATTTTTGAAAACATTTTTACAAAAATAATTTTGTACACTAGCTATGTATATGCAATAAAAGAATGATTATTTACAGGAAAATTTTTTTACTTTTTGTGATTTTAGGGTTTTTAGCCATTTTATTTATTAACACACTCACACAAAGTACGAGTTATGGCTAAAGTATATATGAAATATATACATACCCCCCATACTTAGCTCGAACGATGTCCTCAGAGTGATCAAGAGCGATGAAGAAGACATAACTCATGCTAGGTAAAAGGAAGTGAAAAGGAATGGCTAGATACAGAGATGAGTGAATGAATAGAATGAGGAGAACTCGGTGGTTTTCCCCTATACTTAGGATTAAAGAATCCTAAGTATAGCAGGCTGTACACAAAGGGAAATCCGAGTGAAGAATATACAGGGTCTACCCCCTCCCCCCCCTATACTTTGGGTAAACTATTCCTAAGTATAGGCTGCAAAAATAGGGGTAAGAAGACACGAAGAAAATCGACACATATATGCAAGGTGGAGGGGCATCACTCCCCCTATACTTAAGGTGAAGCACATTAAGTATAGACAACACAACATCAGTGATGAAACAGAACGAATGAACAACCCGGTGTTTCCACCCCCCTATACTTAGGATGAGGAATATCCTAAGTATAGCAAAGATAATCCTAGGTGAGACCTGGGGTGAAAACAAGAACGGAAGACAGAAAAATCAAACTAAGACAAAACACGTATATACAAAAGAGTACAATGTTGAGGTGCCTCTCAACAAGCGCTAGATTTTACGCCCCTAGCTGGGCGCAAAGGCTAGGATAATGCAGTATCAAGGTTCAGGACGGCATCGGTAAGTCGAATGCCGTACTGTCGTCGCAATCTCGGTATGAGAACAGCGACGAACTCAACAGTGTAAAGGAGGACACCCAGGTATACAATCAGGCGGGTGTCTGCTACCGGCGAATGATATGTAAATAAGTGAACGAGATCCGGTAGCACAAAAGAAATCGTCGGCTCTAGGTTTGACTGGAGTGATAGTGTGGAGCCGAAGAAATCGAACGTGGAGAAGGACGGATCAGTAATAGAATCCTCCACGTCAATCAGTGTCTCAAATAGATATGTGCAATCAAGATCAGGAGACTCTGTAAGAAGACTGATATCTGATGCATGAAATAGAAGCAGATCAGACAGATCATCGAATATCTCCAGAATGAACTCATCCTCGCGAGGGTCGTCGAGGTGAGAAGACTTAGAATCAGAATGATCTAAAGACTCGGTTTCGTTCTCCGCCAGATTGGAAACACTCTCAGAAGGTGAAACCGAGTATACATCGAGTGTGGCATCCTCCCGCAGGTAACCCTCGGGGAGAGATGCAAGATCAGAAGTGACAAGAAGAGGATCAGGATCTAGATTGGCATCTGTGCTGCTATCAAGTATCCACTCGGTGCACCAGGCCGCATCATCATCGAAAGTGTAGGTATCGGCAATCTGGAAGCATGAGAAGGTACTAGTCAACACCGCGGAAGCCGGCAAAGTGTCTGCGGCTGATCCTCGCTCTGCGGCTATGCTGGCTGCCAACTGGTCCTCAGCAAGTGTATCTGTCTCAACAAAGTGGAGGACAAAAGGCTCGAGGACGGGGCTCTCTGTGTCGGTACTCTCAAAGTGGTGTCTCTCCTCGAGCTGTGGCTGTTGGGCTGAGTCCCGATAGCTGTCTGCATCCAAGAAGTGTCTCTGCAGGAAGGAAACTGACTCTTTCGGGACTGGAATCTGAAGTGTCTGAATCAATGACTACAACAGCGGTGGCTGCTTCGGTTCCTGGAGTATCAGAAAGTCTGATATCCAAGACTCGCCTACTGGAAACTCTGGGGCTAACTCGAACTCCAGTTGAAAAATCAACGGGAACTCAAGTAGACTCTGGGTCTGAACCTCTGCTATCGCAGTCATCTCCTCTGTCAGTGGTACTGTCTCATCCAAATCCTCAGGCTGGTGTGTAGAGGTTGACTCATCATGTAAAGTGACACACTGCACTGGTACTGCATCGTCCGCATGTGTTGTCCCGACTACGGCATCTCGTGAAGAAGATCTCTGTGAAAGTGAACTCGAGATGGTGTCCAGGAAGTGAATGTCCGAACTGCGGTGTGAACCGCCACATGTGGTAATCACCAGTGCTATCTGCTCTGCGGTCATCCCCCACATGGAGATCTCTATCAAGTCTGTAAGTGGAAGTCCGTGCTCAAGAAATCTCCTCAAGAGGTCAAGAAACCTCGGCCATGCCTCGTGCAATGGCTCCTGGGGACCTACTGAGAAGTCGGTGATCAAAGACCGCATGAAATCTGCCCTACGTGGAGGGAAGTATCTCTGTAGAAACTCTCGGCGTAGCTCTCCCCATGTCTCGAATGTCCTCCCCAATCGTCGGTGCCATCTCATGGCTCTGTCCTGAAGCGTGAAGGGGAAGGTCCTGCTCATCAGCTCCTCTGCAGTGATATCTGAATATCTCTAAGCTCTGCAAAACTCCTCGAATGCGGAAAGGTGAAGATAAGGCTCCTCATGCGCCTCTCCTGAAAATGTCGGCAGCCGCTGAATGTAATCCAAATCCAAGACGAATGGGCCAAGTGTAGAAGCTAACTCAGCTCCCTGTGCTATCTGCTCCTCCATCCTTCTGGAATAGGATATGTCTGCTGATCTCCACTGCTCTCTCTGATCACCCACGGAGTACGCTCTCAACTTAGCAACAGCATCGTCCGGGTCTCGCATCTGCTCTATCTGGTATCCTCGGACGTCTCGCATAACATGCCCAGAGTAATGAGATGAAAGGTAGGGAGGGAGCGGGAGGTAGGTCGGAGATCCAACCTCCCTAGAAGGTGGACTGGAGTGATGGTCAGATAGCGAAGAAAAAGCCTCTAGAGTCGGCTCGAAGTGAGGGGGATCCATCATCCAGGGGTAGAGAAGAAGAGAAGAAGAGTGAAGGGAGGGAGGGTGGGAAACAGATGGATAGAAAGGAGGATCGAAGGGATCTGGAAATCACACAAGATGAACAAGCAAACCCCCAATTCACCTACGCACACGAGATGAAAACCGAAAGGGATCGGTCAATTATCTTGTCGATTTTATTTTAGGTGATAATTTAGTCTATCAGAGCGATTACGTGAGAAAAATAGGAATCCAGATATTTCTCAACCGACTGTCCCGTACTGAAAGCCGGTAATCAGTTGAGAAGAATCCGGATGTGGCTCTATCCTAAGGTACATGTCACTCTCTCGCTCATCCAAACCAAACAAGGAGGGGGTTACTCTCCCCAAGACAGATTTTCAGTGAAGTGTCTTTTAAGTCAAGCGTGATTAGCAGTCCCGATTTTATTGTTATTGTTTTTAGGTATTTTTCAAATAAAAAGAAATGCCTAACGAATTTTTCGGTTCTCCTGGTTATTAAGTCAAAAACAGGGGGGAGAAGACGAAAAACCCGATGCGCGAAAATCAATGATGCATGCAGAGATAGAAATGCGTACCTGACTCCAGCAGTCTACATGCAAGATGATCCGCGCAGAATTTAAAGACAGAAATAAAACTACCTATATGGTGCAACGGAAAACCGAGTCCTAAGCAGGCAACTTCTACTCGAAAGCACCGTCTAGCTGGTCACTCGCCCTCGATCCAAAGAGTCCGGTCTAGACCCACCCCTCCTCTTCTCGACAGGTCGAGTTCAGGAGTAGCACTTGACGGGGCAGGCTCGCGGCGCGTAGGCTCTCAGGAAAGCGACTCAGCTATTTTTATTAATGATTTATTAGTAGGTCCAATTATCGCTCTATAGGAACAGGCAAGCAGTTAAGTGTGGGGATCATACTAATTACGGCACAGTCAAGCAGAAAATCCTATGTCTAGGGGCTCGAGAAAAACCGCGTAAAACCGTAAAAGGCAGTAACGGGAAACCGCGTGAAAACCACGTAAAAACCGCACTAACAAAAGGGGTCCCCCGAGCACACCGGTGCTCGGTGAAACAGATCCGAGAGTCCAAATGTATGTCCAAGTGTACCTGTATTATTACAACAGTTCTAATAATGCTGGAAATAAAATCTAATCTAAGCTACACTAATCTCGCGGCTATCCCGCACTCCTGCTTGCTCCTCGCGCTCTCCTGCAGCTCTGTAAAGAAGAGAGCTGCCTCCGGTTCCCGCAGTTGCTCGGCTTCCGAAGAAAGCCGCCTCCGTCCTCGGGCCCTCGCAAGAAAACAAACACAAGAGTGATCAGACCAAATTATTTAAACCGTTATGCAAATAAATGATATATACAAAATATGCACAAAAAGCCGCGGAAAAGAAAACCGCGGAAAAACTCAAAACCGACTACTAAGCCATGCTCCCCGACAACGGCACCATTCTGATGACACAAAAATAGCCGAGCAAACGAGGTAGATCATATATCTCAAATGGTCGTTGCGACCACAATCGCTCATGTGTCAATCAAGAAAAAGAGACCACCAAACAGAGAAAGAATCAATCAAATATGATAGCGGTCTTGCTATTATTTTAACCCGGTATAGCAATCAGGGTCAAACACAAGGAGCACGTGATGGCCTTGCGGCCTACGAAGTAGTAAAAAAGAATGGATAAAATAAAATACAAATGTTTTTGGTGGATTTTTAATTGTTTTTATTTTTTTTGGATTTTTAATTAATTAGGAAAATAATGAAGGCAAAGAAACAACCAACTCAAACAATTATTCAATGCATCAGAAATCAATCAAAAATTCCAATAAAAATGTTTTTGTATATTTTATGATTTTTATTGTTTTTAATGAATTTTTGGGATTTTTCTGATTTTTATTTTCTTTTCTAAAAATCAAACAATGCAAGAAAACAGTAGCAATGTCCAGTCAGGAGTAAAAGGCCAATTTAAAATGCAAAAAGGCCTATTTAGCTCCTGGAGTCAATTTTCCTATAAACTAAAAAGTTTAAGGAAAATTTGAGCACTGGAATTATTGTTTTTGGATTTTTAAAATAATTATTAGAATTTTTTATAAGTTTTTCGGTGTTTTTTCAATTTTTATGAGTTTTAGATGATGAAAAATGACCAAACTTGGTCAGAAAATCAAACAAGGCAAAAGACACAGTAGCTAATTTTTTTGTAATTTGCAGAGGTATTTTAATTTTTTTTGTGAATTTCTAGATCAGACAGTAGAGAAAATGCATGTTTTTGGATTTTTAAAAATAGTAAATGAGATCGAAAAAGTGCCCAAAAAATCTAGAAAATTTTACAACATGGCAGGAGCCATGTGTCCAATTTTCATGGAATTTGGAGTGAGTTTGCTATTTTATTCAAATCAAACACAAGGGCACGGTACACAGGGACCTGTACGCAATTATCCAAAGCTCTGGGGGGTCTGGTGAAAATTTCCCAAGAAATCACGCGCGCCGCGCATGTCTGGGGCACACAGGGACCTATATGTAATAAAAACAAGTTCCCTGGACTAAATAATAACAGGTATTAAAAGTCCAGGGGGCTTGTTGTAAAATACCCAAGAATAAGCGCACATGCACAAATCAATCCACGCACAGGGGTATAAATGCAATTTCCTAAAAATATTTCTTCATTTCATAACCATTCAGAACAACATGGCTACGTATGCAAATGTCCCAAAAAGTTCACGTGACGATGCACGTGGTCCACGTAGACAGGGGCATAAATTCAAATAAAGAAAGTACGAGGTCCAAAGTGCAAAATGTTCGGAATAAAATGACCGTGCTAAAATATTTACAGGACTAACTATTAAAAACCATAAACAGAGAGGCCTAAGATAAATTTACCCCTTATTAAATCTCGAGGGCTGGATGTGCGACGCGTGGCAGATCTGACGGGTGGGCTGGCGCGGCGCACGACGAAGGGAACCTTCGGCGCGATCCGACGGCTGGGACGCTCCCACGTGGACGATCAAATGACTGAGCTGCGACGTGGGACTGCGAAGGTAGGCCTGGCTCGGATCTGATGGATGAGATTCAGCCACGTGCTGGATCTGACGGTGGAGACGCGTCGTGGCTAAATCTCGCTGGATCAACGGTGGCGATCGAACCTCAAGGATCTGACGGTCAAGGCTGCTCCGTGAATGAATGGACGAGATCTAATCTGGAGCGTCGAGGCTGATCTGACGGTCGGGGAAGATGGTGGAAGAACTGTCGGCCGGCGAGCTTCGTCGGCCCGATACACACGCTGAGATCCTCCCCTGCTGCTCCTGAGGTGCGGAAAGGCTCCGCCGTGAAGCTCCGCAGCTGATGCGATGCTCCGATGAAGGCGGGGAGCTCCGGAGAGCTCCTGCGACGCGGAAGACCTGGAGCGCCTGTGCTCTTAAGTCTCGACCTCCAGATGAGGTCGAATAGGCCTGATACCTGCACAAGAAGAAAGAGGGGTCGAGGGCAAACTGCCTCGACCCGTCAGAGCGGAAAATGGATGGTTGGGGCTTCGGTATGGCGGCTCTCCGGCGAGCGGCGGAGGGTGAGAGCCGATATCCCTACTCCTGGGCGAGCCAGGGGGAATGGAAGGTCGGAGAAGGTGGAGAGGAGTATGGTGGACGTGAAGCGAAGGTCGGATGGGTGAATGGGTGATCGGAAACGAAGGGCGGAGGCGGCAGAGCTACACTACTGAAAACGGAAATTTCCTAATCTAAGCTAATCTACGAGCTAAGAAGGCTACCTGGCGGGTGTTGTCGACTGGGCTGGAGCTCGGGGAGCTCCTAGGTCATTGCCTGCAAGGGGGCATCATCTCCCCGAGGCTGAGCGCGCTCGCGACGGCGCACGGCGGTGAAAACCACCGGATCAGTGGCTCCCGGCTTCCCGGGCCTCGCTGCTACTCCGGCAGGCACGACTGTCACTCAGGCTCACCAGAGGAGGTCACAGGCGACAAGGGGGAGGTCTAAAGATGAAGAACAAGATCGGCGGATCTGAGGTTTTATATGATCAAGGGTCCGAGAAGAAGAAGGTCGGGCGAGTCACTCGCGACTCGGATCCCTAAGACCCACCCCGGACGAGAATCAGGGATGATCAAGGGTCAATCGGAGCCCGGGGTTAGGTTAATCGGTTGACGGATCGAGTGGGTAGAAATTGTAGAAGTCGGGTCGATCACCCAGATCCGAGGGGAAGAGGGTCCGCGGGGGAAGTTGACCGGGGTCAACAAACCCCTGTGGACCAATCAGCATCCGCCAAGCTCAATTTATTTGTTTATTTATTTTAAGGTAGTAAATGATCGAATTAATAAAAACTTAAAACATGAAAAATATTTATTTTATTTTTTCTATTTTTTTGTGATTTTTAATTAATTTTTCAAAATAAAAATAAGGTAATTACACTTTATGTTATATATAGGTATATGTACAATATAGGGTTTTTGATTTTTAATTAGTTATTTTTATACAGTTTTATCCCTATTTTATATTTTATTTATTTATATCATAAATTAGGAATAAAAAGATATTTTTATTTTATTTTTATTATTTATATACATAGGTGAAATAAATAGATATGTATATCGTTGTACAAGGTATATTTACAATATATATTTTTGGTTTTTAATTTTGTTCTTTTTATTTTGTTTTTATTTTTGTTATTTCTATTTTATTTATTTACAACATAAAAGATGGAATATTTACAAAATTTTTGGAAATTAATTTTATGTATTTATGGGGTAAAATAAATATAGGAGTGGCTATGTACATGATGAATATGCACAAGGTGAAGGTTTTTGTTTTCTTTTTAGTTTTCTATTTTTATTTTGATTTTTATATTTATAAATATATACAAGTATTAACAAGCCCATTTTATTCTCTTTTTGGAGGAAAATATTTTTATTATATTTACAAATATATTTACACACATGAGCCCCTATCTCCCCCTACTTTGGCTTTTATGCGGTCAGGCCCATGCTGAGCCCTCCCTTGTGATTAAGTCTATCAATATTTATTCTAAATATTTCCCTCTTTTTCTTTTTACTCTTTATTCTTTTATTTTAGCACAAAAACATGCTAATTATTAGTTTTTACACAATGCCTGCCTTTTGCTAATTATTTATATTTACATGAAGATACATGCATTTGCAAAGTTTTTTGTAGCTAAAATATAAGAATAAAGAGTGATGAATGGGTATTCATCACTCTCATCAACGCTTCTCTAATGCTCCTTCGTCGCCTCCCTCTCTTCCTCCCAACCTCTCAACCCTATCCCTCAGGGTAGTGGTGGTAGTGGAAATTATAGAGAATGAATGGGTAGGGGGTATTTATAGTATCCAGAAAACCTCTAACTATGGTTAGTAAACTATGATTTAGACCTTAATTACGGTTAGCAGATCATGGTTTTGACCAAGTCTTGTCCAAAAATTAAAGATTAAATTAGAACTTTCCAGAAGATTCTAAATTCATTAATGACGTTTAATTAATGTTAATCGTGATTAACTTTCACTTATTATGATTTAACTTTCGCAGCTCACGCTTAACATGTGTTAATCATTGATTAATGTTCACTAATGATCATTAACGATCCTTAATCTATCATTAGTTTCTTTAATCGTGTTTATTTAATCTTAATGACGTCATTATGGGTTAATGACGTCCTAAGCCTCCTTACTTCTCTTTCTTTCGAAAATCATAACAATTCGAAATGAAGTTCGATTCATACGAAATAAATTCTATTGGTTTCCTCTTGACGAGACGGATCTTATGATTTAGAATCCGATAGACGACCAAGTTCGAGGCTTTACATGCAATGATTTTGACCGAAATCGGAGTAAATTTTCTGATAGAATTCAATTGTTATTTTTATGATGTTGAGAAGGTGATTGTCTCGAAGTGCAAGGATATGATTTACACTTCTGCTAGCAAAGGCAACCGCTTGTATTCCAATCAACTTCACAAACCCACCTCACCTTTGCATGTTGATTTAGTCGTTGAAAATCGTCTTCCATAAGAACTTCTAACCGCTTATACAATGATGCTAATTGGTTTGACTCAGAATAGTTGAATAGTTCTAATCAGTTAGGTATCTCCTCAAGATCATTTAATATCCTTCACATTTTCCATATCGAAATCGATGTTTGGTACATTTTTCTTTTTCCATTTAATGATATTCTTTGGTCCTTTTGATATGGGAGCCACCGCTTCTATCACCGAACAATTAGAGGGGTTCTAACTCGGAGGTTCAGGGGCATGTGATGCGATTTGTAGGGAGTTCACATCTTGACATGGCCAAACATTGACAGATAACCTCTTTTTGTGTGTGTCTTACACACAAACATCAAAAATGTGTGTGTGTGTGTTTTGGGACCGCATATCCTTCAGCACTCGTGATCATTTGGTCCAATATGTGAACCTAATGATGAAGTCACTTTCAATTTTTCCTTGGTAGATAAATGATTACGAACCCAAATATATTAAAAAAAAGAATTGAAAACAAATACACGAGTGTTTGATTGGATAGCATGTCGTACCAGCTGTGGTCGTAGAAAGGGATGGGCTAACTGCAAGAGTAGAGTAGAAAAGGATAGGCTGATGAATAGTGTATTTTGTTGGATTTCGCCTCTCAAAAAGATACCTCGTTACCTTTCCATTTAAGTAAAGAGAACTTCCCTTTTTTTAATGGCGGAATATCCAAAAATATTCACTATATAGAAATCGGTGGGAGACGGGCAACAAGTTACGGTACTAATCCCTTTTGGATGGCAAATTCAATCATCCGAAATACAACATTCATAGACTTATGCATAATTTTTTGGATCCTCTTGAGGAGCTCCACCGCTCCACCTGCTAAGAACCCAAATGTAACAAAACCAAAGGGGATGAATAGATGTTGAGTGTCAATACATGCCTTCTCATGCTTAGCCACTTTAGCTGAGGCAGTTTTTTGTACAGTGTATCCCGCAACAAAATCACTATTTATCATACCCACCAATAGAGAAACTCCAGTCAAATCAACATACGCATGTGTTCCTCCAATCCATCCAAATATTAAAATATCTCTTGGCGGAAGAAGGTGAAATGGAGCTTTCGCATGATCACACACTTTCTCTCTTTTTTTTAAAGAAAGAAGAAATTTGTACAACATATTTTAAGGGGGTGCATGTGATCTGGATCGGTCCGATTAATCGGTTTTCAACACTTCTGAATACAGATGGTTCAGCTAATAGTTTCAAATTAGGTTCCTTCGGTTTTGAATTTGATTCTATCAAAACCAACAATAATTATGAACCAACTCGTCTACAACAATTTCTTGCATCGAATGATATACTGCAAAGTTATAAAGATATTTAATTAATCAATGTACATTATATATGCACATATATTTTATATTTAAGGTCAGATATTTCCATAACTAGCAACCCGGGCCATTACGTTCTATATGTGGTTGGTATGTGCCCCAACCATTATTTACTACGAATGAATCAGGATGGAGTAGTGGTTTATTGGTCATTTGGATGTGCCTCATTGATGAATCTAGAATTCGTCTAACTTTTTCTGGCATTATGTGCTACAATCTTAGTAAAAGAATTTAAATACATGTTAATTTCGCATTCTTCTAATTAATTTCACATGAATAAAACAATGTTATTAAACATAAGAATACATAAAAAGAAAATGAAAGAGAAAGAAAAGAGACAAAAGTTTGCAATATATAGATTAAGTCAAAATCCAAAGACCAAGTCAATATTAGCGTAATCAGCAAATTAACAAGCAGAGAGATATGATTATACATACAAAGGTACTATAAAAAGAGTTAATTTTGTACATAAAATGGTAACATGAACACTATATGTATGATGTACAGATTTCACCTTATTATTCAGAACATCTATGTAAATATTTTCACAATTTCTTCCACTAATATGTAAATAATAAATACTAATCTATATGAAAAATATAGCAAAGACAACCGAACTAAAACAAAGGGAGAAAACTCAAACCAGAATTCATATAATCAGCAACTTCCTGGGTTCATATCTTGTGACGCCCTCGGATACGAGTACCCGTATTAGTTCAAATGAAATTTAAGAGAAATTTTCCGCATTTTACCATGACATTTACAATCAATATAAACAACTTGTGAGCTAATGAAAGTTTGTCTATTGAATATAGTTACTAGGAGTTAAAGTCCATTATTGAACATCTATAATTTATATATACATATACATATATATATATATATATATATATATATACACACACATGTATATCATGAGATTCTTACATAGGTTCCTGATTTTTTACAGTTCATGATTCCATTATTCAGGGAACTATTTCATCACAGTAACTTTTTGTGATTACTTCCAAAAATTTGGTTAACATATCAGTGTTCTGGTGACATACTCGAGTATTATAAAAAAATATCGAAATGAGTAATTAACAAAATTAAAATATTCTAAGTCATTAGATAGTGAGATATTGCAACCATGACGTTGTAAATCCATATTACATGAATCCAGTACACGCAACGCTCCAAGTAAAATTTTGCAATTCTATAAAATTGCTTGACATTATTCTTTTTTTAAATATATATATATATATATATAGGAAAAAATGGGGCTGCCCCCACCCCATTTTTCGGTGTTTTTTTTATTTTTTTTGAAAAATAAAACCATGTATATTCACCCCTATATCCCTCATATATGACATTCGAATTTCGTTAGAAACAGAGACTCCTATGGCCTCCATCTCGATGGTATCGATTTAAAAAAATCATGTTACCGTTAAAAAATTACTGCCCAGATGGAGGCTGTAGGAGTCTCTGTTTCTGACGAAATTCGAATGGCATATAGGAGGGATATAGGGATGAATGTACATGGTGCTATTTTTCAAAAAAATAAAAAAATTTGCCCAAATAAGGCGGGGGCAGCCACATATGACCCATATATATATATATATATATATATATATATATATAGAGAGAGAGAGAGAGAGAGAGAGAGAGAGAGTGCTTATCCAGTGAGCCATGCGCCCATTTGAGTTGTGGTGAGCACCAAACATGGGCTCGCCACGTGTATTTCCATTTGAATGTTGCCTATTTCGAAGGAGCACGATTTTAGCAGGATATTAATTAGTTTGAGCCTTTTATATTTCCAGTTATATCGAGTCCTTAAAAAAAGGAAGACTGTTTTGGAAAGATAAATGCAAATCATTAATTTCGTACCGAAGAAATAATCATTGTCTATTTGATCAGTAATGTGTATATTATACTCAAGTAATTATGTGTTGCGAGATCAGTAATACTGAAACAGTTGTCAGTATTTTACATCTATAATATTACATTGTAAAGAGATCAGTCATCATTCATATTACTCAAGTAATACATATTCAGTTATCAAGTAATTAATGTTTTGAGATCAGTAATTAAGTATGTAAACTACTAATGTCCATACAATGATTACTGATTACATATATCCATTTTGCTGAACTCATTATGATTGTTACTAATGTTATAGTTACTAAATGCAGCGTTACTGACGCACATCTTATTTACTTGTATAATCTTATAAATTACTTATAATGCATATGAAAATTACCGATCAGTTGTTATGGTTTTACTAATGTCATAACAACTACTTACTTGCCTAGTGTGTATATATTACTGAATTTTGAACCATATAATAAAATGAATGTAAATTACTGACCATTGTTTGGGTATTACTAATCTCGCAACAATCATTTACTGGACTATTGTATATGTATTACTGATTACATTTCTTTGTTTGTTGTTACTTGATTTTATATCATTCTTATGGAATCTGATTTGAAGACAACACTCTAAATATAATTGATTCAGTAAGAATGGTAGAAGGACAAGTAACGCTTAACAAAATACCTGTAACATAGGCAAATGACATCAGTAACTTGGTATAAATAAATATGTAAATAACTTTTACGTTTGTCTCAGTAACTTTCACGTTTGTCTCAGTAACTTTCACGTGTGTCTCAGTAAAAATACACATATGTCTCCTTATTCAAATCCAATTGCATGTCATTCCTCGTCGTTTCTTCTGATATGATGCTCTCATGATCCAATGTTTCATTTTTTTATTTTTTTCATCCACGAATGATGTTGCGAGTTGTAAAACATCAGAGGTATTCGGGCATCTGATATACCTGAAATAAAAATGAATTAGTAAACTAGTAGTTGGAAATTGTAAGAACTAAAGAGGGAGCAGTAACAATTATGAAGGCAGTAGTAAAATTAAAATATCATCTCAGTAAACAATGTAAATACATTAGTAACTCAGTATATTTTTAAAAAAATGCATAAAAAGTAACAATTGTGTTGGCGATAGTAATATAAAATATCTTATAAGTAAATTAAGTAAATACATTAGTAATTCAGTATAAAAGATTTAGTAAGAATGGCAAACTGACAAGTAATACGCAGTATTTTCTTAAGATACATAAGTAGCTAGTGAATAAAAATGAATCGGTAAGAATAATATATAGAAAAGTAATTCATGCCATATTGTCAGTAACTTTGACAAATACCTTAAGTAATTTAATATCATTTTTTTAATAATCTGACTCGGTAACATAATGTGATATAAGTAATTTTTCGTGATTCAAAAGTAAATAAATTGAACATGATCCTTCTGAAGTAGTGTTTTCATGATCCAAATCTCCTTCTCATATGATATTCTGACGATCCAATTCCAATCAAGAATCAACATTCACCATTGCTTCTAAGATATCATGATTCAAATACAATCGCAAATAATCCATCACGTTAAAAACTGAAATCAAAAACTCAAAAAACGATGAGATTCTATCAATAACGTGAAATAAACGTTTAATCTTCAAAAACGAAACCTTACATTGGACAAATCGATCGTCTCAGTTTACAAGATCAATCTCCTCACGCTGTAAATCGCCAGATCAATCCCTTCCCTTGTCGTTGCAATACAATATGTTTCTTTAAGTGCGTGCTATTTTTAGACTTCCTTATAATTTCCAATTTAGTTTTCTTCCCATTATGATTACGGTTCCGACTATTTAGGGATTGAAAATATCTCTTTAAAAAAGGCAATACACGTGTAAAACAATGATGGTTGGATTAAGATCAAAGGGCTGAAAAGAGGGGCTCACCAAAACTCAAATGGGCCCTGTGCGCGTTGGATAAATTTCCTATATATATATAGGGCTTATCCAATGCGCACAGGGCCCATTTATATTGTGGTGAGCACCAAACGTGGGCTCGCCATGTGTACATGTTGGTTCCATTTGGTAGGTGACGGTATTAGTAATAACTATATTTCTAATTATAGGCTACCACGAATTTAACAAAGACTATATTTCCAATTATACAGTGTCCTTAAAAAAAGGGATGACAGTTTTGGAATGAAAAGATTCAAATAAATGATTTCGTGCGGATTATTATGATTCAAACGACTGGATAGTAACAAATATACTTTGGTCAAGTAAATGCTTGTTATGAGATCGGTAATATGAAGACAATGATCAGTAATTTTCATCCAAATAGTTAATATGTGCAGAACTTAGTAATACGTGTACAATGGACAAGTAAATGTGTGTTGCGAGATCAGTAATAACATAACAAAAGGATTAGTAATACCATTGTGTATGTAATGCGTATTGCATTCATTTCTGTAATATTTTTTCCTTTTCCGTCAACGAAGCATTCTATTTATTTCACGAATTCGTTTTTCCTTATGTGTATGTATTTAATAACTTCTTTTTCAAATTACTATTTTCATATTAATCGTATAAAAGGTGAATATGTTAATGATTATATGTTCCTTTCTTACTTGAGCAATGCCCGTGACTTACAATGTACAGAGATAAGTAATTCATTTGTGTTACTCAAGTAATACATATTCAGTTCTCAAGTAATTATTATTGTGAGATCAGTAATTACTTGTTATTATTACATGTTACTGATTCTTCTATATATCTTACTTGTTGCATTCTTTGTTTTAAAATACTATCAAATCAAAAGCTTCTTTACTTATGTAGCTTATTTAATTACTTGTAGTACGTCAAGTGTTACTGAAAGCTACACATAAATTACTTAATTATTGTTATATGGTAAGCATTCAAATTTCAACTGTTGTCGTCTAGTCCATTTAGATGATGTTATTTTGTTCTCGCTCCTCGGCATAACAACAGCTTCTTCAAGACACCAAATTGTTGCATTGTTCTGCAAGAAACAATAAGTTAATTGACCATTTAAAAAATTAAAATATCAAGAAATTAGAAAAGAATACACAATAATTACAAATTTTTTAATAATGTTTCAGGAAGATACTTGCTTCAGTACTATTTTATATCCGTGAATAGTAAGAATTGTATAAAGAATGGTAACTCAGCAATATACTCGCTTCAGTAAGAATCATTCAATGACAAGTAACTTTTAATGAATTGTTAGTAACGTTTGTTATATGACAAGTAACTTGTAATGTGTTGTATTTATAAACTTACTGATTGTTATAATATAGTTACTGACAACCAGTAATGAAGTTACAATGTTACCAGAGTTATTTGTTATTATTATAAAGTTACTTCTATATGCTAAAAAGTTACTGATGGATAGTGTAAATATTACTTGTTATATAAGTAAGTTATTAAAATACTAGTAATGGTTTACAATGTTACCAAAGCGTATATTAATTGTTACTGGTCATTATCCGATAGTTAATAGTACAAGTTATATGGAATTTCTTACTAACATATATATGAAACTTACTGATACATGTAATAAAGTTACTCAAAGCCAACAAAAAAGTTACAAATTTACTGTAACTTTTTATTATATGAAATCAAAATACCTTCGATAAAAAATCAATTATGAATACAAATTGTGTATCAAAATGAATAAAAATCGATATTATGAATACAACTTTCTCATATTCTAATCATACTTCTCGAATAAAACATCACTTACGATAAAAAATATGCAGTATTCATAAAAAAATTAATGAATTCATCATCTCGTCGTTTTGATCCCAAAACAAACATTGCTAAAAATCAAAATATCATTAAAACAACGGAATTATGATAGAAATAAGTGATTAAATCATGAAATCGAATCACATACCTCCCATCTTGTGTTGGAACGAAACAAATGCCATGCGTTGGAATGAAACAATAGATTTTAGCAATCAAATGCACGCGCCTTCCTCTTTCCAGAAATGCAAAGCTATTTTTAGCAATGTTCTAATTTCCGGTTTTGTTTTATTTCCATACAAAAATCGGTTCCTATTTTTTTGGGATGGACGGCTAGGATTGGGAGCTCATCCGAACTCAAATGGGCCCTATGCGCATTGGATAAATTCCCTATATATATATATATATATAACTGCAGTAAATGATTATCTGTTTATTAAACCTATATTTTAATTGTCAAATGTGCTTCAGATGGCAGTAGTTGTATTTATACTTCAATTGACTAAAATGTTGTGAGAAATGGTTATAAACCTGGGTGATTGGTTAGGACTAAGGATAAATCTCGATTAATATATGCTAAGTAAGATAATTTATCCCAATTTGTTTTGATTTATTAACTTGTGTCGCCAGTTTTGGATTCAATTGAGATGGGCTATTATGCATGAATCATGATACCATTACGAGTTATAACTAAAAAATAAAAATAAAAAATGAATTAAAAAGGAAAGCCAGATCATCAGAAAATTGTGGAGGGCGCATGAGCAGAGGGGTGAGTAGAAGGCCTGCCCGTGTAAACTTGTGGTAGGAACTGTATCTGAGACTCAACATTGGGTGCATAAGGTGGACAAGATGGAGATGGAGGAACAACCGCATCCTCACCAGAAGAAACATGAGATAACCTGTCACATATAGGCAACTTAGTATAAAAGATATTATAACGTGACTATTTGCATCAAAATGTTGGGCTAGAGTGGAAAAACTAACATGGTATAAGGTTGTCTTCATGCCAGGTTCACCTATTTTTAATGAAATAACTCAGAAATAATTGAATCAATGATTCTTATTATCAATATCAATTTCATCAATTTATCATTTAGGTATACATTACTATTTAATGATCAATATTAATAATAAAAAAACATAGATCTATAGTCAATTATAGAAAGAGCTCAGAATACAATGAGTAATCAAGGAAAGAAAATAAATGGTATATCAATGATAAATATTTATGTTGTCATGGTGACCCTTATACCCGATCGTGTGAGAGCGTGGTGACCTTCAACTGGATGGGATATAGGAAGTCCAGTTAGGGCAACGGTCGTCAAGTGCGTAAGTCTAGAATCTAAGTTTTTTATTATGGTTTTACGTGAGCTCGCACTATGTTTATGCCTCGTTGGGATCATGACTTTTGACCAGCTCTACTGACCCTCTGTTTTAGGATATCTATACAGGAGATCCTCAATTTTTATTTTTCTCACGAGCTTGTCTGCCCATACCGGTCGGGCTAGTTTAGAGTGGTTCTTCCTGAGAGTTTCTCACTCATCTCAGTGGCATAGTTTTGGAGTAGACATATCCCTCTAATGGATTGCACTTCCACTTAGAGGGTGGGACGGAAGGGCTTCTTAGGAGGCTACCTCACCGCTTGAGTTTTGGTTATTATTCCGCCACTAGGCTTGACGATGACTAAATCCAAATCAGTTATAATTGAATATGAATGAGTTATAATTGAGCATTGAAATGGATGACCGTTGAGTTTGACTAATAGTTGAGTTTGGTACGAATTCATCATTTATCATAAGTTATCAATCATCCACCAATCAACGGATATTAGAACTACTATTATAAATGATAAAGATAAGATACTGGACATGTTGGGAATTCAGTTAGGATGCATTACACACCACCGCTTGCCTACAGAGGCACACCAACCTTAAGGTACTTTTCACGCCTTAGATTCATAGTGTGTGGTCACCTCTAGACCAAGACCGCAGACTATCTGCTAGACTTGTGAAGTGATACATAATTGAAAACTAGATCAGAAACTCATCATTCTCAATATCAAGATATATCAACCTGACCTCCAAATGATAAAAGATATAAACTTATATTTAGATCATTATCTAATATAATAGATATCTATGTATATAAAATAAATATGGAAAATTTGAGGGTGATGGGAAATCATGGGACATTCAAACAAAATAACTTGAAAACATTTTATCATGCAAGTAGTCTGTTAAATTTATTTATCAATACCTTCTGCTTGCTTTCTTTCGAAAACACTAAACATTATTTATATATGCTAGAATGTACACAATATTCGTTGACATCCTTTTTTTCTTTCATGGTTGGCTGACAAATCGCTGCATTGTAGTAGCAGATTGTTGATACCAAGTGTATGCACATATACCAGATGGTACAGTTGTAGTTTTGTTTAGTTTTTTAGGTAAATGCTTTCTTTTATTTTTTATATATTTTTGGGATATATGTACATACTGTCAGCCTAGTTTATTACATGTTGTGTGTATGTGTATGTCTATGTGTGTGTGTGGAAATTAATAAAATGGAAAATTGGTGGCACCTCTTGTTGTTGTTCTGTGGCTGTTAAATTAGATGTGAATGTCAAAAATGCAAACGCGAAAAAATTCCCCTCAAATTCAAGTAGCTAATGTGATCTCAATTGTTTTTATTTATTAACTTATGTTGCCAGTGTTGGATTGAATTGAGATGGGCTATTATGCATGAATCTTGATACCATTATGAGTAAATAACTAAAAAATAAAAAAACATAGATCTACAATCAATTATAGAAAGAGCTGAGAATAAAATGAGTAATCAAGGAAGGAAAGAGAATGGTCAATGATAAATATTTATACCGGTCATGGTGACCCGTATACATGACCGTGCGAAGGCGCGGTGACCCTCAACTGGATAGGAGATAGGAATCCCAATTAGGATAGCAGCTGCCAAGTGCATGGATATAGGATCCCAATCTTTGTTACGGTTTTATACGAGCTTATCGTGTTTTTACGTCTCGTTGGGATCCTGACTTTTGACCAGCCCCGCTGACCCTCTATTTTAGGATACTTATGCAGAGGATCCTTGGTTTTAATTTTTCTCACGAGCCCGTCTTCCCGTACCGATCGGGCCCATCTAGAGTGACTTTTCTGGAGAGTCCCTCTCACCCGTCTTAATGGCGTAGTTTTGGAGTAGACATATCCCTCTAATGGACCGCACTTCTACTTAGAGGGTATGACGGAAGGGCCTCTTAGGAGCCTACCTCACCACTTGAGTTTTGGTTACTGTTCCGTCACTATGCTTGATGATGGCTACATCTGAATCAGTTTACGGTTGAATATGAATGAGGTATAATTGAGCAGTGAAATGGATTATTGTTGAGTTTGACTAATAGTTGAGTTCGGTACGAATTCATCATTTATCATAGATTCTCAATTATCGACCAATCATCCGATCTTATAACTACTATTACGAATGATAAAGATAAGCTAGTCGATATGTTTAACTTAGTTAGGATGCATTACTCACCACCTCATGCCTACAGAGACACCCCAGTCTTAAGGCATTTTTCACGCCTTGAGTCATAGTGTGAGGTCACCCTCAAACCAAGATCACATACTATTCACTAGACTTGTGAAGTGATACATAATTGAAAACCAGATCAAAAACTCACCATCCTCAATATCAAGATCTATCAACATGACCTTCAAATGATAAAAGATGTAAACTTTAGTTAGATCTTTATCTAATAGATATCTATGTATATAAAAGTAAATATGGTAAATTTGGGATGAAGGGAAATCATGGGACATTCAAAAAAATAACTTGAAAATCCTTTATTATGTAGGTAGTCTGTTAATTTATTTATCAATGCCTTCTATTTGCTTTCTTTTGGAAACACTAAAATACTTGTCATTATTTATATATCTAGATTGTACAGAACATCCGTTGACATCTTTTTCATCCTTTCATGGTTGGCTGGCAAATCACTTGCATTGCAGTAACAGATTGATGATACCGAGCGTACGCACATATACCATACGGTACAGTTGTAGTTTTTTCAATTTTTTAGGTAAATGCTTTCTTTTCTCTTCTGTATATTTTTGAGATATATGTACACACTGTCAGCATAGTTTGTTACATGTTGTGTGTGTATGTGTGTGCATTAATGAAATGAAAATTTGATGGTATTTCTTGTTGTTTTTCCATAGTTGTTAAATTAGATTGAATGTCAAATGCAAACCCGAAAAATTTTCTTCAAATTCAAGTAACTAATGTGATTACTTGTGAATGTTATATTGCGAATGTCATGTAAATGAGTATCCGGATCCTTGGTGGTTCACATAATATCTGTTTATAGATAATACTATTTCAACATGTGATTAATACTATTTAGTAAGAATATTACATATATTTTAGACATTAAAGGTGCCAGTTTCAGGTTTTAGACTCGATTAGCCAACTTTACAAATTCTGTATAAAATCGTAATCATCTTCCATAGAATTCATACTAGCTTTAACTCAATTAAATTTTTTTATAATTTGTACATAAATTCTTAAGAAAAATATTATATATATATAAAGAAAATTTACAATATATATACCTATAAAGCTCAAAACATAATTGGCTTAACATCTGAATTTCAGGTTGTATATCTCACACATATAAACTTCAATTTAGGTTTATTCATCCCTTCAAAATTCAAGTTATAAAATTCTCTATTTAATGGAGGAATCACTGAATCAAGTTAATATATAAAAATTGAATTTTGGTGTATGCGCGCGCGTGCGCGCTTTCACGTGCATGTGTATGCACGCGGGTGTGCATTTGATTATGCGTATGTGTGCAATTGGGTTTCTATTTGTATATAGCTATGTATCACAATTTTTCATATTTTATATTTCTTAAATATTTTAACTATGATTGTATCTTGTAAATAAAATAACAACCAAAATTGAATTCCATTGAGAATATTTACAATAGATTAAAAAACTCTAAATTATAGATTATGTACCGTATGCTTATCTATTTATGCTTATCATCTAAATTAAAACATGAAGATATGATAAAAATCTATTTAATCTTTAAATAATTATTCCAATTAAAAATATTACCTATATAATTTATTTTTTATATTATATAATTAAAAATATCAATAGGTGAGTCTTTCCCGTGCCAATGGAAAGCCAGTATCAATTTAGTAAATATGTAACAGTTTTGTAAAATATAAACTACACATTGTAAAAAAATAACGAACAAATTATTTTGTAAAAATATAGCATCCATATGTAATAAACATTTTCATCCAATATAATAATATTTTTATAATTCTATATTGATATATATAGAGTAAAGGGAGCCTACTTTGTGAAGTAGGCAACCTTGCCTACTTCACATCTATTTTTCATAATTTTTTTATTTTTTTTGAAAAGTGCCACTGTTAATTTTCAAAATTATATCCCTCTAATATGTCATTCAAATTTCATCAAAAACAGAGACTCTTACGGCCTCCATCCAGACAGTCTTTTTTAACGGTCACAGATTTGTTGTATTTTACATGTTCTGAATGGACGCTGTAAGAGTCTTTGTTTCTGACGAAATTGTAATGACATATTAGAGAGATATAATTATAAAAATCCACGGTGGTATTTTCAAAAAAAATTACGAAAAATGGATGTGAAGTATGTAAGGTTACTTACTTCACAAAGTAGGCTCCCTTTCCTCATATATATATATATATATATATATATATATATATATATATATATATATGGGATAAATGGGGCTGCCCCCTAGGGAGAGCTAACTTGGCTCCCCCGCCCCATTTTCACCATTTTTATTTTTATTTTTTGAAAATTTTTTCCATGAATATTCATCACTATATCCTTATATTATGCTATTAAAATTTCGTGCGAAACAGAGACTCCTACGGCCTCCATCCAGACAGTCATTTTTTAGCGGTAACATGATTTTTTAAATTGACCCCGTTTGGATGGAGGTCGTAGGAGCCTCTGTTTCGCACGAAATTTTAATAGCATAATATAGGGATTTAATAATGAATTTACACGATTTTAGATTTCAAAAAAATAAAAAAATTATGTCAAAAAGTGGCGGGGGGAGCTAAGTTAGCTCCCCCTAGGGGGCATACACATTTTTCCCTATATATATAGGAGAAACTTCAAATGAGGTGGTGTCTCACCACTTTTATGGTGAGCCATTAATCCCATCCGTTTATTTTTAATCAAATGACTGTCATTAATGATGTATTAATCCTATTATTTTAATGCTGAGAAACCCATTTTAGTCATTTTATCATATTCTAAAAAAAGAATGTGACAGCCCATATTATCTCCTTTTATTGCATTCCATATATTGAAAACCTAATCCGTATTTACGCAGGCAATGGAGGTGGCGGCGACTCGTGGAGCGGGGACGTGCGGGGGCGCGTGGAGGTGGCCGTGAGGATGCTCGGCGGTCGCCGGCTGGAAGACGTGTGGAGCAGGCCAGTCACGACGTTGCGATGGAGGTCGGTCACGGCGCTGACGCGCGGGGAAGGTGGAGGAAGTCGGCGGGGCTGCGTGGCGGCGCACGGGGCCGCGCGGGTGCGAGGAGCAGGGCTCGTGGCGGTGCCGCGGCTAGGCGCGGCTGTGTGTCGACGGTGATGGCGCAGGAGGTCGATGCGGACGGCTCGCCGTGGGTCTGTCGGGTCGGAACGCCGCCTCGTGCGCGGTGTTTCGCGCGGGGGGGGGGGGGGGGGGGTGTAGAAGTGGAGGACGCAGCCGGGCGGAGGGACGCACAAACGGCAGCGGGCAGCGCCGCCAAGCACGGCGGGAGTCGAGGCGCTGCTCACGCCGTGGGCGTTCTTTTTAATTTTTTGTTTTTTCCTATGAACACTGATAAAAAAATATTGCTTTTTTATTTTTTGAAACTGGAAATACAAACAGTGATACAAAAAAATTTGTTCTTATGTTGTTTTATATTTTTTATGTTTTCCTACAAAACAAAGGTGAGAAGAAAACAAATATGTTTTTTTAGTTTTCCTGCAAAACAAAGATTAGAGATGACAAAAAGTTTATTTTTTTTATTGTATCCTGCAAAAATCAATGTTAGAAAACAAGATACATTCTCTTTTTTTACAAATTGTAGTTTTTTTTACAAAGTTGGAATGTTTTATGCAAATATTGATTTTTTTTACAATCTCATGTCAATTTTTTACTTGTTTCCAATAGCTAACAGTGTACTTATTGTTGCAGAACTCGACATAAATATTACAAAGTGATCAGATGATTTTACAATAGAGCGTCTAAATTTTACAAACTGATAAGACACTCTTATAAAGGATGGAGATTCAGTTACATTATCGTATAATAATTTTACTTAACTGATATTCAGATTTACATATTTATGTACCTTTTTTACAAATCTCATTGTTTTTTCTCTATTTTACAGGACTCGAAAACATGTATGACAATTGAACTTTAACGCAATGGAAAACATGCGTGAATTTCACAAAGAAGAGAGATTCAGTTACAAAGATTCACGGATTTTTTACAAAACAATCACACAATTACAAAAAAGTTGCAGCTTACAAAGAGGAAAAATAATCTTACAAAAAACTCACTGAAATTACAAAATGAATGTACATATTTACAAAATTTATACAACTATTTACAAAATGAAATTGCAGTAATAAAATGAAATTATTAATGAAATTTTACAAAGACTATAATATTTTTTACAAACACTCGTTGTAATTTACAAAACTGTTTGATTTCAGATCGTTTGGAACAAACTCGGAAATTAATCAATAAAGGCATTTGTGAAAATACCAAATCGAGAAAAGCTTATAATGGCAATTTGAAACTAATAAATGAAACTCAACATTAATGAAATCAATTTGACGAAAATGCCCTTTTGGATGAGGTTTTTGATCCAACCGTCAGATTGAGATCTGACGAATCTGGTCGATGGCTCACCACAATTTCGGTGAGACCCCACCTCATTTGAAAGGGTCCATATATATATATATATATATATATATATATATATATATATATAATATAAAATTTTATTAGTAAGTCTTTGACATAATAAATTCTAAAATAAATAGGAAAAATACCAAAATTAGTGTGGTTTTCCTAAACTCTAGAAAGGCCATCTTATTTGAAGTTTTTCGTGCGTGCGCGTCTCTGTGCGTGGTGTTTTTGCTTCGAATTTCTTTACGAATTCGATCTTCTTCGTCATTTTTTAACAGACAAAAATAGTGGGTTCTCAGGAATCCAACCTCCCCTGTTTCGAGTCATCATGTTCTCACATGCTCCATTTCCCTGTCATCCTAAAACCATCACATTAAGCAGCGACCATAGCTTCCAATAACTATTGTTCTGCATTGGTAGACTATACTTTTCAACTGTCCATTTCAAACCTCTTCTGAAACATAAACAAATCAATCAAGATCCTAATACGAACTCACAAACATAAACTACAGAGCACCAAAGGTCTTTGATTATAATTAAGATTATCCAAACCTGGATTAGCACGATCTTGGTCCAGGCTGTTCAGATGTCAAATGAAACTCGTGCTTCAGCATAAATTGATATTCAATGCAAGCTCCAACATATATTGATATTCAATGCAAGCTCCAATCATATGTTGCTTTTTATTTATTTCCTACAATTATTAATTACTGTTTGCCAAATTTCATAGTCAACGAACAGAGCATCAGTTTCCAACATTCTCCAAGTTCAAAATAAGCCGAAGAGCTTACTGAACGACATGAACCTTTGAATTAAGGATTTTTATCACTTGTGTCATTTCGAAATATCGCAATTTCAATTATGCTCTTATCTTTTTGCTAATATCAGTTGTGCCCCTCGCTTCTTTCTCCGTTACCACTTGTGCCCTTCCGTGACATCAAAAAATTAAAATAACCATGCTTTATTCAAACTATGGTGTGGTTAAGAAGGGTATTATTGTCAGAGAAGCTCGAGGGAGGAGCTCAGGGCAGATCGCGACGAAGGGAGGGGAGGGGGCGGCCCTAGGGACACGGGGCGCACGGGGAGGGGGCAGCCCAGGGGAAACGGGGCGACACGGGGAGGGGAGGGGGCAGCCTAGGGGACATGGAGCGGCGTGGGGAGGGGAGGAGGAGCAGGACGGCGCAGGGGAGGGGAGGGGGCGGCCTAGGGTACACGAGACGGCGCGGGGAGGGGAGGGGGAGCAAGGCGGTGCGGGGGAGAGGAGGGAGCGGCCCAGGGTACACAAGGCGGCGCGGGGGAGGAGAGGGGGCGGCCCAGGAGGGCAAGGGGCGACGCGAGGGAGGGGGCAGCCCAGAACGATCCTCCTCAGGACGAGCACCATGTTGTTAAAAAGATCACCAATGCATATATTAAACAGTAAATCATCGGATCCAAATGAATTAACAGAGAAACAACACCGAATAAGATTATATTAATCGCATGTTTCCCAATCATTTTCCGATTATAAAATGCAAACAGGAGCCGATTAAATGAACGGAAACATAAATAAGGGCATGATCCAGAAAGGGTAAAGCAATAAACATATTGCGACAACCAAAATGAAATAAAGATTAGTTTAGAATTCACCAAAGCGTCCATGAAATGGACTGTCCTTAGAGAAGATATCGCCCCCACAATACAGGTGCGTAGGGTACTGGCAATCCGCTCTCAGGATACGACGGTTCACGATTTTCGTCGGCGCACACCAACGGGATCGTCCTCGATTTTACCTCAGAGAACTGCAGCCGAGAGAAGAAGAGAGAGATGTTCGTCCGTGAGAGGAAGAACCAGAGAGAGAGACGGCGAGTGGTTTTTCTTGCGAGTGAAGAAAGACGGCGTCGGGTGAGGGATATAAAAAGAGGGGCTCGCGTGCCCTAGCGCACGGTGACCTTTGGTTTCCGAAAACGCCCCTCAACGGGCGTGTCCATTCGAATTCCAAACCTACGGCTAAATAGAGCCATTTGGATCAAGTCCGATTCCCAATGTGATCGCGATTAAATTAATTTGTCTACTTAATTTAATCGATCACCGAAATGAAACCCGCAGCAAAAGTATCGAGATCAGAGATCCGAATTGACTCTCCCGAACCGGAGCCCGAGCCGGAGCCCGAGCCCGAGCCCGAGCCGGAGACGGAGCGGAGCCGGAGACGGAGCGGAACGGAGCGCGTGTGGTCCTCCATTCCTCCTCTCTACTATTGCTACAAGAGCTTGGGGTGTGGACTTATATATAAGTCCACCAAAAGTTTAGTTCTCCACGGTGTCGTACTAAACTTCCACCCAAATTCAACCATGTTTCAAATTTGGGAATTCCCAACTTTCCCTCCAAAAATTTAATTTCCCAATTGAAACCAAATTAATGCCAATTGTAATTAATAGGTTTTCCAATTAAAACCAAGATACAAATTTAATACAACACACCAGCCATGCTTGTCGTTCCAGCGCAGGACGTCCTCGACGATCACGGTTGATCGCGAGCTCGGGGCGGGAGCTGGGGCAAGCTGAGGTGGAGAGGAAGGAGTAGGAGGTTGGAGGAGAAGGAAAGAGATGGGGGAAGAGGAGGAAGAAGATGATGAGGAAGATGGTGTCAAAATGACCACTGAACCCTTTTTTTAAAATTAATTCCGCTTATGTCCTCAAAGTTAACGTCCATTTGCACTGTGGATGGACGGCAACTAACCCAAGGAGCACAACTGATAAAACGGTAAGAAATGAGGGGCACAACTGATATTACCAAAAATAAAGCATAATTGATATTGTGATATCTCGGAGGGGCACAAGTGATAAAAATCCTTAAATTAAAAGGAAGTCCAAAATCTGGTCATTAGCAAATATATATACTTCAATACTGTGCATATATATGTATATAATATTATACCATACCGGTCAATAGCAACAAAAAGTAAAAACAAACAAAAGAATCCCCACAGCAGAGAGGCTTCAAAAAGGAGGAGGAAGAAGCATAGCAAGACTCTCCCACTAATCCATGGCATTGGGGCCATAGCAAGACTTGATCACCGGGTTCCAGATCCACTGCACCAGGAACCTCCTCCCGCCCTTCCCGTTCAGGTTGTACTGCCTACCAACCCTGTCCTTGTACACCTGCCCGGTGTACGCGCCGCCTCCCCCGGTGCCGTACACCCCCTCGCAGAGGTCCGCTATCTCCGTCGGAGCCGTCGGGTCCTCCCCGGCGTACCATGCGTTCACCAACGGGTTCGACGACAGCTCCGCCAGTTCATGCCCGATCACGCTGATCATGCCGTCCACCCCGACGTCGCCATTTGGCGGCGCCATCGGGCTGACGGAGCTCGCCATGTACGCCGGCACCGCAAATGGGTACGCGCAGGTTTCCGGGCATTGCTTTCCAGAGTTGCCCACCCACGCGTACGGTAGGGTGTGACCTACGATGGATGGGAACGTGAAGTAGTGGAAACCGCACACTGCACGACAAAATTCCTGCATCGGATACCGATACGAACATAAGGTTTTACTTTATATTTTCAAATCGGACGCAGAAATATAAATATCTGTATCATGAATAAATCTGTGACCTGCATGGAGACATCGGGAGCGGTGAGGACGAGGTAGACGCCATTGCGGTGGTCGGCGGGGAGGCGACCGGAGCGGACGACGTCAGCGATGACGTCCTGGACGGAGAGGCGGGTGAGGGAGGTACCGCGGGAGAGGAGGGGATCGACGGAGACCTCGCGGGCGAGGGAGATGGAGCGGGTGATGTTGGAGGAGGTCTGGTCGGTGTAGAGGGAGACGGTGGACCACCACTGGTGGACGGAAGGGGTGGGAAGGGAGGCGTCGGAGATGGAGAGGAGGAAGTCGCGGATAGTGGACTGGTGGAGGGGGTTCCAACGGCCGTACCATATGAGGTAGAGCTTGATGGGGGAGGAGAGGACGGGGCCCATGTGGTAGCGGAGGTGGACGAGGTCCGACGAGCCCTCGTAGCGCTTGGAGGCGCCGAGGAGGGTGGCGGCGTTGGGAGATGGGGAGCTTTTCTTGAAGGTGGTGAATTGCTCGAGTGACGGGGCGGGGAGGGAATGCATGGGGACTAGAACCGAGAGGAGGAGGAGGAGGGTGGTGGTGGTGGGTGGCATTGTGGTGAAGCTTGAAGGGGGAGGTGTGGGTGTGAGGGAGGGTGGAAGTGGTGGTGGAGAGAGTATATAAAGGACGGGTGGTGGTGTGCTGGCAAAGGAGTAAAGAAGAGAAGGGGTGGGAGCTGGAGACAGCTCTGAGCTGTGGTGGGCCCACAGTGGGACTTGCGGGCAATGTTTTTGAAATCGGATTTGACAGGTTAGTTTGATCAGTCTGATCAGTGAATCTGGATTGAATCTGGATTGATCAGTTAATTAGCTTATGTTGTTTCGGTTTGATTATTTCAATTTTAATTAGCTTGTTCGATTCAATCTATTTTTTGACTCGGTTTAATTATGTTCAATCGAAGTTGAACTACATTTAATTTTTAAATTATTTAAAATTTTTGTTGTAGTGGAAGTCGAATTCAAGACCTTTGGTTACCTATTTGATACTTCTAACCAACTACACTATCACAACTTTTTGTATGTATTGAATATTAAATATAATTAAACTATTATCATGTTATAGAGTATCTAGTCAAATAATATATATATATATATATATATGATATGTATGATATTTGATGGTGCATAAGAAAAATACTTTATGTATAGTGTGAAATATATAAATGATCTACGTATTTTATATATATTTCAAGTATATTTAAGTGTATATTATATATATATATATATTATTTCATTTCGATTTGATTAACCGGTTCAATCACTTTTTTTCACCTGTCCGGTTTAATCCGATTTTAAATAATGATGATGTCATCATCTGGTTGAACTGGTTTGATTACATGGTTCGACCCGATCCGATCATTTCAGGTTTCAAAAATCTTTCTTGGAGGCCTCCTAACTTCTTATGAAATTCACAGTTCTGCCCTTTTTATAATATCAGTTATGCTCTTACTTTACCTTAACAGAAGAGCAAATCTGTGAATTTCGCAAGGAAGTCAAGATACAACTGATATTCTAAAAAAAAGAAGCATGACTGATATTGTAATATCTCGTAAACCCTAAGGGTCCGTTCGGTTCAGGAATAAGCAGGAATAAAGATGGGGAATAAGGAGAATAAGGGTATATTCTTTGTTCGGCTGGAGGATAGGAATAAAGAGAATAAGGTGAAATAAAGGTAGGTAAGGTGGAATAAAGATAAGAATAAGAATGAAATAAGATGGAATAATGAGAAATAACCGTAACACGGGAAACCGTGTCGGAATGAAAATAGGCCCCTTTTCCCAAACCTATTCTCCAAACGAAAATGCTCTAATAACCCAACTGATAAAAATCCTATTAGATACATCTCTCCTTCTTCTTATACTGGATTATTTCTTCTGTTCCTATTTTGCGTGGGGATGCGGGGGAGGGCCTTGTCCTGACGCGGTGACGGGGGATTCGGTGCGAGTCGGATGGCCATGATTACCGGGTCTCATCCGAGTCCGGCGGTGTCGTCGTGGGCCCGGATATGGTAAATTTTGGATACGCACACCTTATATTTTTCGGACTAGAGGACAAGTCGCTCTTGTGAAAATAATTGCAATCAGCATAGGCTGCATTGGATTGGACCAGTTTGTGTTTTAGCCCTTCTAAAACCTTACAAAGAAACAAGAGCGTAGGATGGGACTTGTAGCGGCACTTCCTTCCCTAACATTCCACGTGCATGGTAACACCACTGTTTTTGGAATAGGACCGGACCGGTCGAATCCGGTAAATAGAGCTTGGACCGATCCAGTTAACCGATTTATGCTGGTTCGGTTCGATTAGTCAAATTTTAAATAATTGTCCGGTTCAACTTATTTTTTTGATCGGTTTAACCAGGTTCAACCGAAGTTGAACCACATTTAATTTTTGAACCACATTTAATTTTTAAATTATTTAAAAATTTTGTTAGTAGTGGGGGTTGAACCCATGAGTTTTGATTACCTATTTTAACACTTCTAACCAACTACACTAACACAACTTTTTACTTTTTGTATGTATTGGGTTTTAAATACATCTAGTCCAAATAATATGTATATATGATATATATGATATTTGATGGTGTATAAGAAAAATACTTTATGTAGAGTGTGAAATATATACATTATCTATGTATTATATATATATATATATATATTTCAAGTATATTAAGTGTATATTATATATATATATATATGAGGACAGGGAGTATGCACCCAGGTGCATGTAATTCTACATGCACCCGGGTCTATAACTCCCAAATTTTTTTACTTTTCCTAAAAATACCGTCATGTATATTCGTCTATATATCCCTCCTGTATGTCATTCCAATTTCGTCAGAAACAGATACCCCTACATCCTCCATCCAGAACATGTCGATTACAACAATTCTAAGACCGTTAAAATAATGTGTTCTAGATGGAGGATGTTGGGATCTCTGTTTCTGACGAAATTAGAATGACATACAGGAGGGATATATAGATGAATATATATGACGGTATTTTTCGAAAAAGTAAAAAAAAATTGGAAGTTATAGGCCCGGGTGCATGTAGAATTACATGCACCTGGGTGCATACTCCCTATCCTCTATATGTATGTATGTATGTGTGTGTGTGTGTCTATATATATATATATATATATATATATATATATATATATATATATATATATATATATATAATTTCATTTCGATTTGATTAGCCCGTTCAACCATTTTTTTTCACCTGTCCAGTTTAATCCGATTTTAAATAATGATGATGTCATCATCCGGTTGAACCGGTTTGATTACATGGTTCGGTCCGATCCGATCATTTCAACAATGTTTCTGGTTCGATGTCTTGTTTGGTTTCAAAAACCTTGGGTAACACTGATACGCTCATTTTTATACTTTTCATCTTGTTGTCCATTAAACGCAATAATAATGCAAAATTTATTAGGTAGACGCCAACATGCCAACATATAAGTATATGTACATAAATATGCGAAGATAATTGAATCAACCTTGTCACTGTACATGCGATGGATATACGACACTTCTGTAAATTATAACAAGTGTTTGGCACCTGAGGGCGAATGACCTATATTCACTGAATTTGAATTGGCTCACGAGCTTCTCAATACTGCAATAAAATTAACTTAGGAAAACAAATAATTTAAATACAATGATGCGGAATCATTTTTTTACTAGAAGTCAGCGGAAAAAGTTGTAACTATTGCTATATTGTTAGCAGTGGTCCATACAATGATGCTTGTCATCTGCTATTTTATTAACAATTAGTTCAAGTTTTGAAAAAATATCAGTATATAAGCATTGTTGTGTAGAGCATAGCTAATATATACCACTGATTATGACATTCATCGTTAATTTCTAATATAAAAAATCATTTCACAACGAATAATATTCGTCACTGCATATCTTACAGCGGAAGATATTCTGTTAGATTTCAAAATAAAGTAGTACTATAGACTCATTTTTTTGTAATGATTGTTCGTTGTAAAATTATCTTGTATTCTTGTAGTTCACAAAGAATATCATATATGTTGATTAAGGTTAAGTATGATTATATCACTGATAATTTTTTATTGGCATTATTAGGTTCATATAAGTATGATTATGCTGCTGATAATTTTTATTGATATTATTATTAAAATTTATAAAATCATTGCTAAATTTGACAGAGATCTGTAAAAAAAAGTCAATGGATAAATGTTGTAACATCACTTATTGCAAGAAACATGGTAATGGATACGTTATTAGTTGCAAATTTTAAAAATCAAGAAATGAATAATATTTGTTGTTATAAAACAAATATTAGATTATTCATTATCATACGCAAATTTTGTTTTAGTGTAAGAAGCCTCATATAGTTCGATTTCTATATTTCTTTTTATTTAGAACTTCAAAGTACTTGAGGTGGAAGAGGGATGCAAATGAACGAATACGAATGCGACTTCAGGTCATATCACAACCATACCCATATAATTTTACAAATACAAATACGAATACGAATGTTACACGAATGTCAAAAATGAAGATCCATATCCTCAAAATACGAATACGAGTACGAAACGAATCTTTTACGAACAAATACGAATATACAAACGAATGCTAACTTTAACATGAATATTAAATTATAAATAAAAATGTACCTAGATTATTTGATGACCACTTCCGCATAACTTTCATCTTTTGTTTAGCCACATTCCATGATTCAAACAAGCAGCATATTGTGTACAAAATCTACATTATACGCCATAATATAAGAGATCATGTTGTGCAATCACATAAGAAGATGACAGAATAGAATGAACATTAGAAGATTAAGATGCTATACCGGATCGGCTGTAGTTGCGAGGGAGGGCGAGGGAGACGAGGGAGGCGCCTACCTCTGGCTGTGAGGGAGGACGAGGGAGGTGAGAGACGGTGGTTGCGACTGTGAGGAAGGGCGAGGGAGACGATGGAGGTTGGTTGCGCCTGCAATGGAGGGGGAGTTTGTTGTGGTTGCGACAGATGGCAGGGGAGGTGAGGCAGTGGTTGCGGTAGAGGTTGGAGGAGGTGAGGGTGGTCAGCTACAACAGAGGGAAGAGGGCGGGCGAGGCGAGGTAGTGGCTACAACTGAGGGAGATGAGATGGCCGGCACGGGGGTGGGGCTGGCGACAGGGGGCTGCAAGAGGGAGGCGGTACTCGGTAGGGGGAGGTGGGGAGGCGAAGGGCGCAGGGGGGTGGCAGGGAGCGGGGGCACTGGGGGAGGGGGTGGTCGGCAGGGGGAGGCGAGGAGGTGAAGGGCGAGGGGACGGAGGGAGCAGGGGGACACGGGGCGGCAGGGGGTGGAAGGGGTGGCGGAGGGTGCAGAGGGAGGCGGGGTTGGCGGTGGGCAGAGGACGCAGAAGGCGGGGTGACAGGGGGAGGTGGCGAGCATGGAAGGCCATGTCGCGATATATCGGCGATATATCGCCGATATATCGATATCGACATGGTACCGATATCGAAATCGATATATCGATATATCTGATTTTCAGACATTTCCTTCAGAAAGATCCTAGACATAACGATATATCTGATTTATTTTCGTATTCGTTAACTCAGGATTCGTATTCTTATTCGTGTCCGCAAATAATTGATTTAGAATTTCGTATTCGTATTCGTATGTTTTAGAAAAATAAGAACCATATCCTCTTAAAAACAAATACGAATACGAACGAATACGAATATAACCGCATCCGTTTACGTCCCTAGGTGGAACACAAGAGAAGAGAGAAGTGGGAAAAGATACGGAGACTTTAGTGCTAGAGTTGGTAAGAGATGTAAGTTACATCGCGAAGCGTGCCCAAATTATGATATGTTATTCGACACAAGCCACATCAAGCTATATGAAAAATAAACCGGTCGGGTCGTCTAAAAGGATAGACAAACTATCATTGTGGGGACCAGTTAAAACTACCAAAAAATTTATTTTTTGCTTAATTATACTCCTAAAGTCAAGTATTTAACAATAAGCACGGGAGTGTCGAACATAAGGGGGCGAACTATGGAAATTGAAGTAAAAAGTAGAGTATATAAGGTCAAGGGGTTTCCATATTTTTATTTATTTTTATGAGATTTTTCTAAATTTTTATTTGATTTACGAAATTTGTATTATTTTTATGATTTTGTATTCCAATAAGTAAAGAAATATGCATTTCTATTTGATTTTATGTTTTGATTTTTATATTTTATATTTGTTTTATTGTTTTTATATTTTTAGGTTGTTTTTAGAATTTTTATGGGTTTTGGATAATTTTTAAAGTGAAAAAAATGTTTTTTTATTGAAAATAGGAACTTATTTTTTATTTTAAAATATTAAATAGAGAAAATTATTTTTGTTTTCTGGAAAGTAGATGAAAATAAATTTGTGTGTATTTATGATTTTCTGTAGAATTAGTTATGATTTTTGAAGTTTTACGTATTTTTCCTTTAATCTTTGTTATTCAATTTTTATTTTTATATGTAGAATATAGTAAAATATATGACATGGAATTTTTATAGATTGTTTAGAGGTAATATATTTTTATATATTTTTAATGTTTATGCCAATTTTTTATATTTTAATGATTTTAAAAAATAGTAGAAGTATTTTTATTTTTGAAAATATAGTGGAACTATACACAGTAGAATATGTAATATTGTAATATATTTTTATCTAATTTTTATTTGATTGTTATTGGATTTTATAGATTTTTTTATGATTTTTTGTGAGTAGGGAGTGAATTATAATTTCAGGAAAGTACAGGATTCGCGTCGCACAAAAATCTCATGAAGTCACGTGCATGTGCACGTGTTCGCTAGCTACTGGATTTGTTCGATATTACAAAAAGTTTGAAGTGTCTCTCTACAAATTGCCTTAAGTAAATCTCGTTAACGCACGTGCCATGTCACGTGCGCCCTAAAGTGGTGGGCTGTGGATGGTGGCGGTAATGCGCAGTGGAGTCGAATACGAAGGCTCGTATGGGCTCGTTTGGTTGCATGGTTGGGCAGGGTTGGCTTGGTCCAACCCGGGTTGGCCCTGCAACCAAACAGGGTTCTCATTCTCACTGTTTACTATTCACAGGGTACCCCTGCCCAACCCAACCCTGTCCAACCCTGCAACCAAACGGATGAGTACTCGTAGCACTCTGTCAGCTATTGGATCGTGGTACACAGACGATCAACCGATCGAATGTAGCTGTAGTTTCTGGATTAAAGGGGACGTTCTTTCCGAAGTATTGATGAAGGCAGTAGAGCTCTCAAACTCGGAATCTCCTTGAGTGACAGCTTTGAAATTACTCTCTGATTTGCTTTATGATCAGATGGATCGAGCGCCAGTTCTTATTGGTTAGATACTGATTCGCCTTAGGTACTTCGTATCGATCCAGTTGATGCAGGTCTCCGTCCGTGCAATGCTCGTATGACGAAGGGATCTACCGGCTCTGATTCACGGCTCGATTTATATCGATGAAGATCGATTTGTTCAGGAGATGCTCGAAGGTCGGTGGTTGCTCTATGTCCAAGTGAAGCTTTGGCTCAGATTAACATCGATGGAGTATTTCCAAGTGTAACAATGGTGTGAATCCTCCATATGCTCAGATCTGATCCACCGATGCACGACAAGGGATCTCGCATACAGGTGGCTCGGTCCAAGTGCTCTGGGCAGCGGTTGTTCCTCGATCTGATACTTCTACAAATAAACTAACAAATCGACGATACCTCGGTCAGTGTGTTAGATACAAATGCAAGCAATCAATGGTTGATCCTCGGAATAAGAAGGATAGGATCATGAACCAATCCGAGATCATCACACATGGGAGAAGGTGTAGAACAAATTTACGTGGGGTGATATGGAGTAGCGGTGATGGATTGACGATTTCAAATTAAAATCAGATCATATAATAGATCTGATTGAGAAGAGGAATATCAATTAGAGGTAGAGACGATGGAAGAAGAAGTAAATTTGGCAGAGAAAGGAGAAGATGATCTATGCTAACCTAATACGGCGGTTGGGAGGCTAGTCGTAGAGGGGGAGATTCATCGCTGGCGACACGACTACGCGAACATCAACATCAATCTCGCTCAGTGTCGGAGCAAAGGAGCTGTCACCTCTCTACACATCTCTCTCACGGGAAGGAGGAGATGAGATGGCGATCTAAGCGCTTGGAGAGGGGTGAAGGTCTTTAAATAGGAGATGGAAGGAGAGGGTCGGTGGACGTTGCGCTAATAGCCTAACGTCCTGGTTGTTGGGCAGCGAGAAGAGGAGGAAGGGGAAAGAAGAAGGAAGGCGGAGAGATGGAGAACGGTGGAGGAAGAACACGGAGAGAGGGAGAGAAAGAAATTAAAAATAATTAATATAATTAGTAATTAATTATATTAACTAAATAAAAAATAAATAAAATATTATTATTAAATTAAAATGAATTGAATTAATAAATAGAAATTATAAATAATTTAATTATAAATGTTAATTAAATAAATAATATTATTTAATTTGATAAATTAATAGATTTATAAATAACATAGGTACATTATACCTATAATTAATAAATTTAATTATTTAAACATTTAAAGTTTAATAAATTTATTTTTATTTTATATTCATGATACAATACTAATAAAATATTAATAAAGTATACAAAACAAGAATTTAAAAAATAAATAGAATAAAATTAAAATATGTTGTACACTTATACCAATAGGGTTCCAAAATCTATTTTTGCATATTGACTCTGATTTTAGTGAAATCACTTTTATTTGATAGCAATTTTATAAAACAAACTTTAAAAGTGAGTACACCCAATTCAGAGTTCATATTGCCGGGATATGAGGTTCAGAAGTTCAGCTCTACGACTTTTAAATTTTGTGATTTATTGATATTTATTCATAACTAATTTTAGTTATATTTTTTATATTTTTCTATCGATTTTATAAACATTTTAGAGAAATAATTAAGTTAATCAAGATTAATAATAATTAAATAAAAATGAAGAAAATGTATTTACATATTGTACATATATAAAGGGGTCCAAATGCCAAAACTCACAAATTTTATTCTAATATTTTTTGGTATTTTTCATAATAAGTATTAGATATAAAACAAAGTTTAAAAGTGATCTTGATTGGTTTGGAATTTTTTGTAAATAGTTTTGAACCTTGAAATCTGCTTTTACGACGTTTTCGGTTCAATGTAATTACTTATTTATACATTAAATTTTTTTCTATTATTATAAACAACTTTGACGAAGGAATTTTTTAATTTGAGATTTTTTTCTTATGATAAAACATCTATACAAGGTGAAAAATATGTAAATGTAAATTAATGATCTACATTTTCTAATATTTTTTATAAATTATGATCCTTATCTCCCCTACTTATTTATTTTGTTGACCATGTCGATATTGATGTAGTTTCAGGGTTAGGATCAGTCTATATATATACATATTTACATCCTTCTTTCTTTTATTTTTCTTTTTCTTTTTATTATTTTATTTTGGATAAAATAAATGTTAAACATAGAATATTAACACATGAGGTTAGAATGTTAATTGGTGAGAATTAGGGAATATTTATATGTATTTTACGAAGGATTTTAGTCAAAATGAAAGAATAAAGGTGATGAATCATGTATTTATCACTATACCAGTGTAATGGTAATGAAATACACTTTTAGATATTGTTAATGGTCAAGATGTATCGATGCAAATATTGATGTATATGTGTACACAAGTTATCAAGAATGAAATGTCAAAATATTTAAGTTCAAAATCTAATGGTATAAAATATACAAGCTCTAGGTGAGGGGAAAATATACGATGTGTGGAATTTTGTTGGATGAATGAGTCAATGAGCATGTACTAGTGAGAGGGTAGATCGGTGCAATAGTATTTCTTATATAATTGAAGAAAGGCTGATGTAATAGTGGTTTTTAGAAACGATCGTGAGGTATGTGAAACACCAAGAATAATAGTCTTTTAAATAGAGAGCCCTAGGATTGGAAGCGCACTATTTAGTACAACCAAGAAGTCATTATTCTTATTTTTATTTATTTTTACAAGGTTATTTATTAGGTGCTCATATTTACATGTATAAACATATGTATGTATACCTTTATTTGAGGTATTTTTATTTTGTATTTATAGTATTTACATATTTTATATATTTATAACATATTTAATCGCATAGTTACATATTTTTTATATTTTTTGATTTTATTTATATACTTAAATAGATATGTACATATATTATAGGTATAATTTACCTATATATTTGGATTCATTATTTATTTTAATATCTTTTAGGCATTTTTATTTTATGTTTATTACGAAATGTATTTTATATTTTTTACAAGTATATAAAAATATAGAGAAGCTAAAAATATAAGAATAAATATATTGAATATTAAATACATGTATATAGTACAATGGAGACCCAAAAGCCAACTTTTACATCTCAACTCCAAATTAAATGAAATCACATTCATTAAATAGATAATTAAGTTTTATGAATAATAAGATGAATTTTCTCAATTTTGAATTTGTATGGAGGAGATATAGGTCTGGAAAGTTTTATTTGCGGCTCTTTGTTTTGTGTGTCCCGGGTGCACCGTGTATTATTTTTAGTGAAATTAATTTTATATTTTTTCTTTGTATTTTTATGTACAACTTTCATGTGTGATGGTTTATTGATTTGAAGTGTAAAAATAGTAAATTAAAATAGATTCCAAAATGTATTTAATGATGAATAAGAATTAGGATTTTTGAGTGCTCTCTGTACATATTCTTGGCCTTATCTCCTCCTACTTTATTCTTTGTCAACCGATTCTCGAGTTCTAGGATCATTCAGTATCTTTCACAATTCATTCTTTTTTCATTTTTTTGTTTATTTTTTTATTTTGGAATTGAATACCATATTTATACTATATTTATATGTCAATTACTGAGTGTTATTTTGTATAAATTAATTCTATATGCATGCATTTAGCTAGAGATTTTAAGGTCAAAATGAAAGAATAAAGGTGATGAAATGGATATTCATAAAGGAGAAGATCATTGCTTTCTTACATGTAGAACTTAACAAGAAGTTGAAGAAGAAAGTAGTTGTATCAATATCATACAAATTACAATCAAATAAAAGATTTTTCAGCTTCATTTTCGAAATGAGTTGACTGGTATATGTTGGCAATAAAATTCATATTTTTATTGTCATAAATATCACAACAAAAAAGTTAGCCATTTTACAATGAATAATTTCGTATTCATGTCATATCTTCCTTCATTAAATTTATCAAAATATATAAAATCCATTGCAAATTATCTTTGATTCTTCAAGTTTGTAGTGTATGTCATATCATTGCTATATTTTGCAACGAATAACATAACAATGATTTACTGGTTATCTTTTTCTACTAGGTCGCTGCTAAGTTAACAATGATTAGTACACATTATAATGAAAAAGTCAATGAATGTCATCGATGTATGTGTCTTTGGCAATGAATTTGACAACAAGAGTAATATATAATAGTACGATAAATAATATTCATGGGTATACATTTAGTAATATAAGAAATATTCAAATTATTCATTTTCGTAATACGATTATGTTTATAGTGTATTATAAACAATCATAGAAGGTTTATTATGTATAAATCTTTTGATATTTAACAAAAAAATGTGGGCATAAATTTGCAATGTTTTCTATCATCTAATGATAATCGAATTCACTGCTTAATAACTGAATTCACTACAATAAAGTGGAACTTTAGGAACGAATAATTTGAAGATTTCTTATTGTATCTTCTTATGTGACTATAACCATGAATATTTCTAATTGTATAATTGTTTGTGACTCTTGAAATTTGCAATAAATATCATATTCCTTGTTATATTGCTAGCAACTTGTAAAATAAAATCATGTATATTTTAGTTTTTCAAGATTTCTTCTTCTTATCGTTGCTAAATTAGTAATAACTAACAAAAAAATTAATTATATGCCAATTTTGATTTTCTATTTATTTACATTATATTATTTGCTATCAAATACGTATATTTTATTATTTATGTCTCGACTCATGTAATTAAAATGCTTTGTCCTGATAAAACCATTGGGGTAGGGACTATCCATGACAGGAGTCGACCTTAGTTGATTGATTTATAATCATTATTATATATAATGAAAACCATAAGGTCATGTTCGGTTAGGGGGGTAAACCCCCCTTGGGGTGGTTTACCCTCCCTAACCCACTCCTTTCTCTTTCTAAGTGGGGCCTACTTTTTATCTTTTTAAAAAATTAAATAAATTAATTCTCCATCATCAATTCCATCAAAAAATAATATATTATACCATCATATCATATAAAAATTATAAACTACCCCACTTCTACTTACTTTTTCAAACTCCAATACAATCACATCACAATAACTACTCACTTTTTCAAACTTCAATACAATCATATCACAATGAACCCACTTCTAACCCACCCTCAGTTTAACCCTCTATCCAAACACCAAAACCCAAAAATGGGTTACCTTCAACCAGTTTAACCCACATAAACCAACTATCCAAACGCACCCTAAGTGGCCGTTCAGTTGGCGGGTTATCCCGGGGTGGATAACCCGATTTTTTGTGAGTGTGTTTGGTTGGTGGGTTAAGGTTGGGAGGGTTTCTGTGATGTGATTGTATTGAAATTTGAAAAAGTTGGTAGTTATTATGGTATGATTGTATTGAAATTTGAAAAAGTGGGTAATTGTTGTGATGTGATTGCATTGAAGTTTGGAATAGTGAGTAGAAGTTAAGTATTTTATTATTTGTAGATGATATGATGGTATAATATATATTTTTTTTATGGGAAGGGAGCGGGCTCCACTAGTGGGTTAAAAGTGTGGGTTTTGGGGGGTTACCCAGCCAAAGTGGGGGTAACCCCCAACTGAACATGACCTAAGAGAGTAGAAGGTTGATTATATTTGTTCACTACAAATATCCACACACGCCCGTACAACTAGATATAGTATATGGATATAATCATATCAAGCATGAAAATATAGTTTCCATATTCTATATTTTATTTTTTTTAGTCTTATAAAATTCTATCCAATATCAATAATAATTAATATAGAAAGATTGATAGGAGGCGAGCAACAAGTCGCGCCGCCAATGTTTGATGTATTTTTAGAAAGAAAAAATTATTTAAGTTTGTTCATCAAACCAGAATATTTTGGTAATAAAAAATATATTGATACACAAATTTTCTTTGGGATGAAAAGCTAATTTTAAATATTTCTGATCAAATTTGAGCGGTAAGAATTTAGCCAAAAAAAACCATGATGAGATTTGTTTACAGCAATTCCTGTCCTAATTTTGACTTCATTTGTATTTGCAGTAGTTTTCATTTTTTGAATAATCTTTTCGTAAAGAGACAATTCTAGCTTTCGTGGAAGACTTGGTTGCTCTTCCATTAAAAGATACGAAAGTGAAGGAAAGATGGATGACTTCTCGGTCGATAGTGCATCTACAACAAGGCAGCTTAATGCGCTACTATGGAATTTTGGAAAATCATCTAAGATAGTATACATACACATCATGACATAATCGTACACATCACGATGCCAATAATGCACATCAAGATAAAAGAATGTTTGTCGGGCTATAAGAGTATAAATAGTAAGGATGGGGGAAAGAGGTGGATCATTTTGGTTAAAATCATTAAAACGGCTAAAATTAAGGGTTTTTTGCACCAAAGCTCCTGTAGAATTTGTCAATTACATAACGGACCATGTATTGCAAACTTATTAACTCTTACCAAATTTAGCCTTTTCCATTATTATAACTAGGGATGCAAAAGGACCAATACGGATAATGATATATGTATTACCGTATCGTTATCCATCTTTGAATACGAATACGGACGTGGATATGAGTATTAACGATATTAAAACTATCTTATCATGTCCTTAAAAAGCAGATATGTATGTAAAACGGATACCGGTCCATACGAGTAATGTTAGAAATACTCTATAGAATCAACTTAAATATATGCGAATTGGATGGAAAACATGTTATATACATTTACTAAATGTGATTGTATCATAAAATTATACAAATATGGTAAAAGAATGTATAGAATTATGTTATATAGAATTAAAAATATATCTATGACTATATTTATATACAAAAACCGATATGTGTATACCGGATACGGATATTTATAAATATCAAAATGATATCCATACCCGTATCCATTTTTAATGGATAATAGGGCTGCCTATTGAGTCATGGCTCAATGATCCAGGCTCGGGCTTGATTCGAACTTGGCTCATTAGGCTATTATGCCGAGATCGAGTTATATTTTTGGCTTTGATATCTTAACGAGTCGAGACCTGCTCGACTCGGTAAGTCAATAAGAGGCTCGATAAGGCGCATATATATATATATATATATATATATATATATATATATATATATATATACACACACACACATACATACAGAAAAGGGAGGCTGCTACATGTAGCAGCCAACGTGGCTGCTACATGTGGCAGTTTCCCCAAATTTTTTTATTTTTTTTCAAAATTAAACCATGAAATTCATCTATATATCCCTCCTACATTCTATAAAAATTTCGTCAGAAATGGAGACTCCTATGCCCTCCATCTAGACCGGTATTTTTTAACGGTCTGAATTTTACTGTAATCAACCTGTTCTAGATGGAGGGCATAGGAGTCTCCATTTCTGACGAAATGTTTATAGAATGTAGGAGGGATATATAGATGAATATTCATGGTTTAATTTTGAAAAAAAAAATTTGGGGAAACTGCCACATGTAGCAGCCACGTTGGCTGCTACATGTAGCAGCCTCCCCGTCCTCATATATATATATATATATATATATATATTCTATTTGTGAAATTGTAATAATATTTATTTTAATTTGTATTAGTTTTGCAATATTATGAATGGTGGACTATGTTTTTATGTGGTTTATGTAACGGCAATGTTGGGTAGACAAAGTTATAGTCTTGTAGACTTGGACTTTCTACACTTTATCTGTGTTAATTTAGATCATAATTAGATAATAATTATTTTTTCTTTTTTTATTAGAAAATAGAATGTTACAATATATATTATAATTTAACTTTTGTATACAACTCGTATAGTGGTCTACTAGTAAGGAAGCCAGTCTTCAAAGAGGAGGTTGCAAGTTTGAACCCACATAATAATATTTTTCCATTAAAAAATTCCTATTTTCCTTAATGAGCCTGACCAAGCTCGAGCCCAGACCAAGCTCGATAAGGGGCTCATGCTCGATAACATGCTTGACTAGAGCCTTATCCAGTCCGAGCAGGCTCGATAAAAGGCTCGAGTTCACAGAGCTCGAGCTCAAGCTAGCTCGGCTGGGTTTTAATGAGCTCGAATCCGAGCCCGAGCCCGAATCAAGCCTGGCTTGACTCGTTAGGCTCGATAACCAACTCTAACAGATATGAATACGGATGTCAAAATCTATATACAATGAATACGATGACAGATCAAATTAATAATAATAATAATAATAATAATATCAGAGAGCCACGGGGTTTTTTTATAGTAGATGCTTAATGCCTATATAACCAAGAGTGTAATCACCAACAAAAGCTTGTTTGCTGAAATCTTTGATACGCGACAGATCTCCTAATCGCGCCAGAAATCCAAATCGGAATCAGAGGGGCCACCATTAATTAATCGAACGCATGCATCCACAGTCGCCCTTTGTTGGTTTGGACTATAGCGAGTAAAGATCAAAACCGCGTGGGTCCCGCTCCCAAAGCAATATCCACCGTCGGATGGTCTCAGAAACTGGTGTCAAGGTGCAGCAGGACGCCCAGTGTGGTGTCCCGCGGGGGACCAGATACTACTGTGCGGCGAAAAGCCGTGCTGGTTCCACCGCGTGGCATGGTCGCGCCCGCCCGAACGTTAGCTTCGGATCCCTAGGTTTGGGTACTGTATCGATCATACCGTCCATTCAAGATCGAAAGGTTGGAGACAATATCCTATTACTCTCTTCTCATAGATTCAAACCTTCCATGATATCAAAGGGTTAAAAACTTTAATTAATCATCGTTAAATTTTGAACTAAAAACAATGATTAGTTGATATTTTGAAAAATAGTAACAGATAAGCGTCTCTATAGTTGATATTTTAATTAATCATGCTCTGTGTTGTTTTCATCTTGGGTAGCACAATGGGTTGTGTGACAAAATGCAAAATAAAATCCATATCACCCCATTTTAATTTAAGCTGCTTAAAACAAAAATCAAGGTAAACCAATAATTAGAGAATTAGAGAAATTTTTTTGCACCTTCGGAGTATGAACTAGTGAAACATTTTAAAATAAAGAAAAAAAACTGACCAGAGATGGGCTATATTTGAGTTAGAGGTGGGTGTAAAGAAACCATTCTGATAAACATCTCATTCCTTGTTCATGATAATCACTCCAAGTTTTATTTATCCCTTATTTTTTTCAATACTTGCATTTTTTGCTCTATGTTCAAACGTGGAAAAGATGACGGACACATTTGACTTGAAACTTTGACAAGTAATAAGAGATTTAATTTACTGCACCGAGTTTCTGAGCAACCACTGAAAAAAGAGATATAGTAACGGTTTTGAAAAAATCCGTCACTAAATTAGCCTTTGTTAAATATATAATAACGATATTATTCGTTGCGAAATGAGTTTTCGCACTCAAAATTAGCAACGAATATCATATCTGCCATTATATCATTAGCAACGGTCCACATAGTGACGCTTATCCGTTTCTATTTTTCAAAATATCAACTAATCGTCGCTGAAAAATATCAACGGATAAGCGTCACTATGTAGACCGTTGCTAATGATATAACGACAGATACGATATTCGTTGCTAATTTTGAGTACGAAAACTCATTTCGCAACGAATAATATTGTCATTATATATTTAACAACGGCTAATTTAGTGACGGATTTTTTCAAAACCGTCACTATAGCTCAATTTTGTTGTAGTGAACTTAGAATATGTGCATCTTGGACTAGCATCATGTTGGGATTGAATTGGCAACGGATCGATGCACAACCAACCACGTCACAGAAGCAAATGAAAAAAGTCAAAACAACATGAAATTACGGTGATCAATCACTTCTTGCGAGACAACTGGTATCAGAATTGGAGGAGTTATCGCATCCAATTTTCTTTGGAACATATATTGTACTATTAAGGCAGACTTATCTACCATTGGATGGACGGTAAAAACGGACAAACCCTAGACAGTTAAGTAACAATTCATAACTACGTGTGACGGTAGACGATCAGGGAATAGATCGTCTACTGCCATGGGGAGCCAGCAAACTCTGCAATACCCAAATCGAGCAGTTCACACTATTTTGCACGGTATGGGCCCACAAAAAGTGCAAAATCACTGAACCGTTCGATTAAGATCGAATGGTTTAAATGAGTACTGCAGAGTCTGCTGAACTCTCCATTGCAGCAGACGATCCATTTCCAACGATCAGTTCATTTACGCCGCTCTGCATTTAAGGCGCGAGAGAGAAAGTCAATGGATGTTGCAGTTCTCGTCCTAGTAATCTTTCACGTAGCCCGTTCTTTTCGAGGATAGGTAATATGAATAATCCCTATCAGATGCGTATGTATCTGTAACATATCCACGTTCTTCGAGCTCGCACATTAATGGACACCAGTCAAGGGATGGGTTGCACGTGCGGGGAAGGGAAGGAGATGCCGCTGTCACGCGCTGGGCATCACCTGTCAAATTTATATATATGCAGCAAGTCAGCACAAGCTCGCCCTAATTCAATGGCCATTACTGCATGCACATGTCATCCCACGCATTGGCTGTGCATTCAAATGTTGGTACATTCAGATTCAGATCAAATGCCTGCCATTGCTTGTGGAGATTGAAACCAAAATTGGACTCTTTTGTTTCTCCATGTAATGTGATTGTATTGAAGTTTGATAGAGGTTGAGTATTTTATGATTTTTAGATGATATGATGGTATAATATACATTTTTGGGGTTTTTATCAGTTGTGCTCCTCCGAGATATCGCAATATCAGTTATGCCCCTATCTTTTTGGTAATATCAGTTGTGCCCCTCACTTCTTGCAAATTTATCACTTGTACCCCTCGGGTTAGTTTCCGTCCATTCCAAACGCAAACGGACGTTAACTTTAGGGCCACATCAGGAATTAAATGAAAACAAAAGAATTGAAAAGTCCAACCATTGTTCATCTTCCTCCTCCCCCTCCTCTTCATCTTCGTCATCCCCCTGCCACTGCCTCCTCCCCCCCGCCCCTGCTGCGCCCGCAGGACCCCGCAACCCCACGCCTCCCCCTTGCCCTGCCAACCTGCCCCGGCACCCCCGCCCCAGGTCTCTCCTCCGCCCCCTGCCCCCTCAACGTTCTGCTCAGTTTGACTCATCCCCTGGACAACAGCTGTCAGAACAGCATTCACCTAAGCTTATTCAAGATCTTGAGGAGATATCTCCTCGCAAACATTACCCAAGCGCCTATAGAGTTCCTTGCTTCAAAGAAGCTCCTGCATCTAGCTGAGTCATATTTGACAACAAACGCCCTATAAGATCTGACCACTCATGACGTGGTATCTCGATAGATGCAACCTTTGCGATGACTTGTGATGAGGTATGCCTCACCTCAGAAACTAGGGAGGGCAACGTCCTCCAAAGCGCTTCTTTAATTTGAGCCTCAATAGCGGATTCGATATTCACCCATTGCTGGGTCAGCTGCTCCTTCCTAATTGAGTCCTTAGCATCCAATGAGTTCTTCAGAATGATACCAGCGAGCCCCCGTGACTCCGAGGGCTTCTGGTGAATCTACATTTCATCATCTTTATTCTATCATTTTGACCTCAAAAACTTTGGCAAATGCATGTAAATACCCTTAATTAGAGCATCTTAGCATTCATGCATATGCATGTAAATAGTGTATAAAATACTATATTTAAAGCCAAAATTATAGAATAAATAAAATAAAAGAAAAGGAATAAAATATTGTAAATATTTTATGACCTGAAACCTCGAGACCTAGGCATATCGATGACTAGGTTGACAATGAATAAAGTAGGGGGAGATAAGGGTCAGATACCTATTCATTTTCTTCTTTCTTTATTCATTTTGGGACCTATTTTTGATTCCACTTTTTATACCTCAAATAAAGAAACTTTGTAATGAAAGTTGTAGATAATTAAATGAACAAAAATCCAAAATTTATTTCAGTCAAAAACACTGTGCATATAACAAGTTATGATCTGAATAAGAATCCAAAATGCCAACTTCCCAGACCTGTATCTCTCAAATAAAACCTCGAAATGTATCAAACTCACCTTTAATTGTATATAGTTTAAAATAATCTATTTAATGGAGGTGTTTCGCATTTGACAGAGCTACAGTTTGAAAGTTGAGTTTTGGACCCCTATTGAATACTTGTACAGATTAAAATATTCATTATATTATTTATTCATTATTTTTCATAAGTTTATATTTTTATAATTTTGTAAATATTATTTAGAAGTTATGTGGATATTAAAATCAGAATGAAAATACAAAAGAAATACAAAATAAAGTACTTGTATAAATAGCACACCTAGGTATAATACCTATACCTATAAAATTACTATTTATATTTTATTAAGTGTATAAAATACATCAGAAAAATAAAATAAAAATATATTTAAGTGTATAAAGTTATTTTTTAAATTTATAAAATAATAAACAAAAATAAATAAATTAAATATACAAAATAAAAATAAAATAATAAAATATATAGATATATACCTATATATGGCATAAAAGGTAATTTGTAACTATATACCTCATAAAATTAAATGAAAATCACCATAAAATTCTTTATAAAATAAGAAACATTTTTTATTTTATAACCTAAAATTAATAATTCATTTACTATTTTATTTCTATTTTACAAATAATTTTGGCTCTGAATTTCCTGGTTGGTCCACGTGGACCAACCGGGCGCGGTCGTTTGTTGACCTCGGTCAACTGCCTGACCGAGGTCTGCCACCTTCTGACAGACCGATTCGAGCCCGATTTCGCCTTATTTCCGAGCTCGATCCCTTCATCCTCGGGCCTCGATTTCTTCTTGGAACTTCTTCCTTGATCATCACGTACCCACGCCACACCTTCAGATCACGCAAAATCTTCATGATGTGTGTGTGGCCCTCGCTTGAAGAAGACGCCATCACCTTGTACATAATGGACCCGCCACCTACGAGCTCGGATTTGAACCCCTTCGGACCAAGATTTGCCCCTCCTTTTGAGTGCCCTTGCGAGCTAGAGTGACAGGCTATCTCCATGGCATGTTGGTGAGTCGCGGCGTGGACCAGGGCGGTCTCCACCATCTCCGCCATCTCCGGTGTTGAGGTTCTTCTTCCTCAGGTAGACCTCCTTCGAGGGCTTCTTCTTTCCCCTATTTTCTTTGTGCATTTTCTCCCCCATAGTTGTAGGATCAATTCCCTCATCGAATCTTCGCGTTTCATCATATTAATCACCCATTCGAACACCTTCGCCGGAGCTCGCTCCGACCACCGCATTCCACCGACCACCTCCGACTCCCCCATTCGCCTCTGCGATGTCCAGGCAGTTTGCCCTGGACCCTCTCACCCTTTTTGCAGGTCAACGCACAGTCAAAGCCCCTGGGGGCCATTTTGCGTAGTTCGCTGGAGCTACCTGGAGCTCCGAGCTCCGCCGCCTTCGCGCTAGCACCTCGACGCTTCTCCGACGAACCTGAGCCCTCCAGCATTTAGCTCGACCTCCCAGGAGCACGCCCAGCCTCTTCGCACCCTTTCAGACGACCGGAGGCCAGAGATCCAGGTCGGTGAAGTTCGCCTCGCCGGCGTTCTTCCCCGTTCTTCCTCTTCGCTCTTCAGCCGTCCGATTTGAGGCATGCTCCAGTTTGCACGGCCACCGTCGGATCTTCGTGCGCCTTCGCCGTCTATCGTCGAACCATCATCGCGCGTTGTGCGCACGCCACGTGGATAAGTGAGCGGCCCTCCGTCGTTCGATTGCGCACGAGGACTTTAAGCGTGGGTATTTTGCACCTCAACCCTCGCTACTTTTTGTATTTCTATTTGGTCCATAAACTTCCGGGCGTAGTTTAAATTTTTCTGTAATATTTGCATAAAGACCCCTATAGTTTTCATATTTGCAATAAGGTCCAGTCCACGTCACCTCACATGACCTGTGCACGTGAGGTGGTGGGCATTTTGCAGGGACCCCCTCGGGGGTTTGTTTATTTCGATTTGGTCCATGAGCTTTTCAAATAAGTTGTAATATTATGGTAAAATTGCATCTGAGCCCCTAGAACTTTGTAAAATTGCAAAAATACCCTTGCCAGGTCACATGCCCAATGCGCGTGAGTTGGACATTTTGCAGCGAACTCCCTCCGGGTTTGGGTATTTATTTTTAGTCCAGAAAATTGTATTTAACGCTGTGTAACTTTGGAAAAATTGTAAGTAGGCCCTTGGTCTTCTATGTATTTACGTTTATGCCCTTGCCAAAAAAATACCATAGGCTCTTGCTGCTTGTAGTTTAACGCCATATTTTTAATTTGCATTTTTATTGCATTTTCATATTTATTAAAAATCAAATAGATGCATTTTCAGCACTATCTGTATTAGAAAATCCATAAAAATTATAAAAAGTCTTTGAAAAATTCCAAAAAAATTATATTTTGCGTGTCTTATCATATTTTAGTGTCAGTCCAAAAATCACTAAAAAATTCAAAGTAAAACTCCTAAAAATTAGAAAACCCTTAAAAACTTCATAAAAATCTAAAAAATTCTAGAAAATCCTAAAAATAAAAACTCAGTTTCTGTAGTTTCCTTAGTATATTGTCTTTATTTTAAAATAATTTAAAGAATTTTGGATATTGTTTAATATTTTTAATCCTCATTTTAATTTCGACCATTAGCTCAGTTCATTGTTTGCTAACATTTTAACTTTAAAAATACCAAAAAAAATAGGAAAAATCTAGAAAATTCGCAAAAACAGTAGAAAAATTGAAAAATCCCAAAAATATCTTATTTTTTTATTTTTGCTTAATTTTACTCACTTTTATAAATACCTTATCCTTCTCCTCTCTTATATTGTATATATATTATATAATCGAAAAAAATAAAAAAAAGAAAATATAAACAGAACTTAAAAATGAGAAAATAGAAAACCAAAATATAAAAATACAAAATCAAAAACTAACAAAAAAATTATAAAATTCAAAACCCACAAAAACTTGCATATTCATAGGCAATTGCTCATTTTTCACATTGATCCGTGTGCACTCATGCCTTGCTCTATCTTGTTTGCTCCCTGAGTTCGACACTCTACATACTTGCACTATACACATATTTTGTAGAGTTATAATAAATTTTAACTCCACATTTACTTTCATTGCTTGATTTGATTGTTGTGAGTTAATTATTGATTAAGTCCGGATTTCTGAGCGATCAACGCATCGACTGTGTTCCCGCCTTGTGTGGAATATACGACCTCTCGATTTTTGGGATTATCAGCTTCCCATCGTTCGCAAGCTCAGTTGAGAGCGAGAGAAGGAACACTGGGAGATTTTGTTCCTGAAACTGTTTAAGGCTCTCCTCCGCGAGCTTCCAAACCTTCGCATCCGGCGATTGTGCCGAGAGGATGACTTGTGTAACATCCATACCTGCGATCGGATCGGAGCTTTGTTAGGGTTTCAATCTGGAACATGGTGATGGTAGATCGATCACTCCGCTTCTCCTGCGCCCAGGTCGCCCCCGCGCCCCCTGCCCCCGCCGCCCCCGTGCTCAGGTCGCCCATGCACCTCCTCCCCTTGAAACGGGTGAGCTTTCAATTTTTGTTAAATTAAGATAAATTTTTGACTAATTGATTCATAAACATTCATCAAAAAATTCAATAAAATTCATCGTTGGATCCGTAATGAGTGATATATCCATGAAAATGCAAAAATTTTAGAGATTCGATGGATGCATGAAGGTGTCACTAAGAGAGAGAAATTATGAGGAGAAAGGAAGAAGAACAAATGGATGAGGAAGAAGATAAAGAGGTCTGGACAATAATACCCCTCTTAACTGCACCAAGGTTTGAAGAAACCATGGTTAATTCAACTCATTGACGGTCAATCCAACAGAAGGGCACAAGTGATAACGACAAAAGAAATGAGGGGCACAACTGATATTACCAAAAAGATAGGGGCATAAGTGATATTGCGATATCTCAGAGGGGCACAAGTGATAAAAAACCCACCGAATAACTGTGTTTATATGATTCGTTGTGAGGAATATCGCAATGAATATGATGTTCGTTGTGAATTTAAAGAATGAGACAATGAAGAATATTCGTTGTTATGTATTTAACTCTGCAAGCAATGGATAATAAATTATTACTTAACTTAGATCAATTTTATTGTAGTGTTGGAAACGATCATGGATAAATACCTAGTTTGTAATCTGCATTACACTTAACCATTTTTAGTACTTTTTCGCATTCAAAACCTTCACAAAATGACATTGTATTGAAAGTATCTCTTGGCAAAAGCCTCTTTTGGTATTGAAATCAATATACATGCTTCTACAGGTGAAGGTAAGTTCAATGTCAGGTTGATTTCCTATGAAAAAACAGAAATTTTGTGTGTGTTCTTCTCAATACTTTGCTCGAAAGCTTATTGCAACAACATGCTACCCATATCCTATGATCTATTTCGAGCTGCTACTGCCATCTAGGGATGAAAAACGACACAAGTATATATGTATTAATGTGTTTCCATATCCGTTTGATGGTGGATATGGATGTCATTTTTTTCTTCTGACAAATACAAATGCAAATATATATTGAAATTCGACATTCTAAGTATACAAATACGAATATAATATTCCACATTTTAGATAAATACAAAAGCAGATACAAATACACACGTTTTAGAGGATACAAATGCAAATATTAATTTTTCTAACAATTTAAATAATATCATTTATAATTACGGACAAAAACCAAGGGGCGATAATTTCAATGCTAAGTTATCTATAGTTTCTCCTCTTATCGTTTTGTCTAGTTACCAACCTTTTAGTTCATGATGATAATATTTACTTTGGTCAATCATGAGGCACTACTTAATTTCTTTGCTTTATGTTATCTATATTCTAACCTCTAGCTGCTTTACGTAATTAATAACATTTTTAATCATTGTAATAATATTTACCCTTAGTATGTATTATTTCATATCTCCACCTTCCTAAATGTACATTATTATAAATTTTTCATCTATTTGCGCTCCAATGTACCATGACTTGGGAAGCTTTTTATAACTAGTGTATTTCATTTCTTCTCTATTATGTTCTTCTTCAACTTTTATATAATATTAGATTAATAATCTAATAATAATTTTTCTCTTTGAAAATAAATATAATTGCAAAATATTCTTATATCATAAAAATTTTAAATTTGTGTGGATATGTTTATGTGTGCATGTAACATTTGTACTTAAATTGTAAATATTTTGGGTGTCTACCTTCGCGGTTGACACCTTTTTCCCTTCAAAAAAAAATCATCTAGAGTTACGGTGAAGTGGATAAGCGAAGAGATATGGAAGGAAGGTGGAGTCCTCGACTACGTTATAGAATCCTCTACCTAGTTCCACATTTTTTATTTTTTTGTAAAATATCACCATGTATATTCATATATATCCCTCCAATATGTCATTCAAAATTCGTCAGAAACAGAGACTCCTAGGCACCTTTTCAATGTATTTTACAATTTTTATTTAATATATTTAGCAATAAATATTAAAACAACATGTATAGTGAAATAAAATTATGAAAACGATATTATATTGTATGAAAATATTAGTTTAAATTTGGATGCTATATTATATTCATATATGTATGTAGGGGTGCTAATCGAATCGAATACATTCGAATCCACCTAGATTCAGATTCAATTCATTATAAAATTTTTGAATCCGAATTCGAATCAAATATTAAACGAATTTCTAATCTAGATTCAAATTCAATTCATTTGGAGTTTCGAATATTCAAATTCGATTCATTTTATATCGAATTAGAATTTTATTTAATAATGTAACTAATAATAAAAAATTATATTAATAATATTCTAAGTTTCAAAGAATTGAATAGAATTTGTGATACTAATTTGTGAAAAAAAGTAATTAAAATAAGTAAAAACTTTAAACATAAATGGTAAAATTCAATAGATAATATAAATTGCATTAAAATACCTAACTTTTGTCGTTCGGATATGTCACTTGCAATTCTCATTTGCTTTTTTTGTACCTATGGTGAATTGAATATATAAAGAAAAATAATTATTGACATCTTGATAGACCATCGATCTTTTCTTTTTGTACCTATGATGGACACTATCTTGAGAAGATGGTATGTTGAATTAGACTTCTAAAAACAAAATGAAAACACATATTCAACTATATTTTAAATTCCATACCAATATAGAAATACATAATATAGATTAATAAATATACATGTCCACAACAATAACCAGAAGATTGTGTTCCATGTTTCTCTGAAGAATCTTCCATATATTACCCCCCATTGTGACCTATCTCCATGTTATCTAAGAAAAAAGAATCACTAAATTCCATCATAATCGTAAAAAGGTCGATGTGAACTGACTTATGGATCTGAATCCTGCATGTGAGGTGTATAAAAACTAGCAGACCTGACTAAGAACTCAGTTGGTATGGCTCTAATCTTCAATTTTCTATTATGTAATATTTTTTCTACATCAATCATGAACAGTTCATGCTTATCTCATTTCAATGCATTCTTATGGGCATAGTTGGGCTTATCAAAGATTATGATGATATTTTCTCCTTGATAACCTAGTCTCCTTATAATCTTGATGAGAAATGGAATTTAGTTGCAATTATGATCTTTTGCATATTTAGTCATTTAGGCAAAGCTCAAAATCCATGAAATCTGTTCATACCTTAATTGTCTCTAAGATATTATTTGTATTCAAATGCTTGGTTGTCTTTATCATAAGATCTAGATATTATGATAGATGGGAGGATTAAGTATATGATTAAGGAAAATATTATTAGAAATTTGAAACCTATGACATCGGGATGGTTTTTAAAAATTTAGTATGCATTTGTTTGCAGATGATGTATTTTAGAATAACATAAATTATTTTGGATAGGACCTAAATCGTATGTTTTTAGGGTAAAAGGGTGTGTGTGGTAATACTAGTAGTTGCAGGGGTGATGGAGAGATGATGATGACATTAGTGAGTCTAAAACTGGTGTCGTTGTCGACAACGGGGAAGAGTGGGAGCTAGTGGTGAGGTTGGTGATTGGGAGGGTGGTGTTGTCAGTGGAGCGAGCGAGCAGGAGCGGGAGACTAGAGCCGATGACATTGGAGAGAGCGAGAAGAAGCGGGAGGCCAGAGCCGACGACGTTGGAGAGAGCGAGCAGTAGCGGGAGATTGGAGCTAGAAATGCTGGAGAGAGCAAACAAAAGCGAGAGGTTGGAGCTGGCAGTGTTGGAGAGCAGAAGCAAATGTTAGGGTTTTTTCTCATGAGTGATGAGGGGGGAGAGAGAATTTGCAAAGTAAAGAAGGGTATGGTGTATGTAATAGGCATCATAAAATTGGGATGTTTAGAATAAGATAATGAAAACTTCTATTTATTATATTAAGTTGTGTATCATTTGTGGGGATTTTACAAAATGCATACTACATTTATTTACACACACATATATATAATGCTTCATACCATATTATATATGTGTGTATCGAATCGAATTGTTATCGAACGAATCCAAGTGAATTCAGATTCAATTCATCTGGGAATCGAATCCACAAGTTAAATTCAAATTCAGTTCGTTTGATATTGAATCGAACTTTTTTCGAATTTTTATCGAACGAATCCTAACCGAATTCAAATGATTCAATTCAATTAGCAGCCCTATATGTATGTGTATATGTGTGTGTTAGTGTACGTGTTAGACCATGGGATTGTCAGCTGTTAATCAGAGAAGGAAACCCCCTTGTTCGTATCTCGATATCAATTGCTCCATTGTCGTTTCATAATTGCAATGCTAAATGGCTTTCGTGGTTGTGGTCGCATTTGGTTCGACAATGTACATCATCCTCCCTTTAGATATCATCATCGATCGTCAAATGAAGGCTAATGTATGCCCTCATTCCTTTTTCTAATATACATATATGTGGGAAAATGGGACTGCTCAACGAGTTGTTTTTGCTCTTATTTTTTCTATTTTTTTGTTTTTTATATTATCATGTATTTTCATCATTATATCCCTCTAATATATCATTTCAATTTCGTCAAAAATAAAGACTCATATGCCTTCCACCTAAAATACATAATTTTAAATGTCTTAGAATTATTGTAATCTACATGTTCTAAATGGAGACATATGAGTCTCTGTTTCGGGCAAAATTGGAATGACAAATTAGAAGGATATAGTGATGAAAATACATGGCGATATTTAAAAAAACAAAAAAAAATGAGGAGAAAATGAGGCAGGAGCAGCCTCATTTTTTCATATATATATATATAGGAGTTGATGGGGCTGGCAATATGGTTGTTCCGCCCCAGTTTTTGTCTTTTTTTTAAAATATCGCCATTTATATTCATCCCTATATCCTTCCTATATGGCATTCGAATTTCGTCAGAAATAGAGACTCCTACAGCCTCCATCCAGATAGGGTTGATTTAAGAAATCCTGCAACCGTTAAAAAATGAATGTCTGGATGGAGGCCGTAGGAGTCTCTGTTTCTGACGAAATTTGAATGGCATATAGGAAGAATATAGGGATGAATATATATGGTGATATTTTCTAAAAAATAAAAAAAAATGAGAAAAACGGGGTGGGGGCACAGCCATGTTGGGGGCAACCCCATTTTTTTCGTATGTTTGTCTGTGTGTGCGTGCGTGCATGTGTGCGTGTGTGTGTGCGTGTGTGCGTGCGTGTGCGTGTGTGTATGTGAGAAAAGGGAGTCTACACCTAGGGGTGTAGATAATAACCTACACCTGACTTTTTTCCAATATTTTTTGATTTTTTTGAAGTGAAATTTTTGGAGAATTAGATCACCATATATCACCATGTTGTCATTCCAAATTCAACTTAATTTGAGACTTCTATCATCTCCATCAAGACTACCAAATTTTATCGGTCTCATAATTGCTGAAATCGATCCTATCTAGATGAACGTGTTAGGAATGGTTGTTTTGCGTGAAATCGATCCTGTCTGGATGGACGTTGTAGGAGTCTCTGTTTTGTATGAAATTTAAATGACATAATGTAGAGATATAATGATGAAAATCCACATAGACATTTTTCAAAAAATAAAAATGGAGAAAACGGAACGGGGGGAGCCAAGTTAGCCCCCCTTTAGGGGCAGCCCCATTTTACCCATATATATATATAGGGCCAAGGAGCCTACATTGGGTGATGTAGGTAACTTACCTACATCGGGTCATTTTTTCGTTATTTTTTATTTTTCGAATGAAACCTCACTGGGATTTACTTAATATATAAAGTGGATTAAGTGTTTCAAATTCCGTGGGAAAAAAATATCTCTAGCATGCCCATCTGAAGGGGGACAATTTCAATAATTCTGAGACCGTTAAAATTTGACAGTCTTGATGGAGGGGATAGAAGTCTAGAATTCAGTTGAATTTCGAATGACACAATGGTGGTATATGGTGATGTAAATCCCCGAAGATTTCATTTAAAAAAATAAAAAATTAATAAGAAAAAAAATCCGATGTAGATAAGTTACCTACATCATCCGACGTAGGCTCCTTTTTCCCTATATATATATAAGGCTTATTCGATGGGCCACATGTCCATTCACTACAAACTGGACAGCCTTTGGGGACGGATATTGGGGACGGTCAAACAGCGACCGTCCCCTATACCACTTTAGGGGACGGTTGTGTTCTGCCCGTCCCCTATGTAAAGGTTTAGCGACGGTCGGTTATGACCGCCCCTTTTTACGTGACAATTAGGGACGGTTATAAGACCGTCCCCGTAACAAGCCTTTAGGGGACGGTCATAACCGTCCCTGTTACTTCACTGTGGCCGTCGCATATAATTGAAAGTAAAGGGGACGGTTGTAACCGTCCCTTATGGATTCTTTTTATGGGACGGTTGCATAACCGTCCCTACAACCTCTTTAAATGGCGCGTCTTGAAACCATAGGGGACGGTCAACTTGCGACCGTCCCCGATTATGATTATAAGGGATGGTTGGAACCGTCCCTTTAAATAAAAATTATCGGAGGGGACGGTCCACTTATAACCGTCGCCGATTCTTAGTAAAAGGGACGGTCGAACGACCGTCCCCGATGGTAATATACCCATCCCCGCCGAACCCATCTTCCTCATTCTTCCTCATTCCGCCCTTTGCATCCCACTCCTACTCCGGCGACCTACACCGCCCTCCTGCCTCCTCCTCCACCCTCCGACGTCCATCCTCACGCCCCTTGTCCTCCGGCATCCGCCTCCACCCTCCGACGTCCCCCATCTCGTCCGTTGCCCTCCGGCATCCGTCCTCCAGCCTCCACCTCCTCCTCCGCCGTCCGGCCTCCTCCTCGGCACTCCAGCCTCCGCCCACCGTCACCGGCCTTCACGTCCTCATTTGGATGTAAGTTTTATTTTTAATTTTCTGGTTATTTATTAATATATTGTGCTTGTTTTAATTTCATAATCTTAATTTGTATATATACATTTGTTAAAGAATTGTTTATTGTAAAAGCATTGTTTATTTTTATAATCTTATCATGCTTGCTTATGATGTGAATAGTATGATGGATAAGTATGTATAGTATGTGAAAGTATTGTTGTGATGATGGATAAGTATGTAAAAGTATTGTTGGTATGATGGATAAGTATGTATAGTATATGATGGATAAGCATTGTTGTGAATGATGGTATATAGATGTGAATGTGATGATAGTATGCGGTGTTATACAAACACCAAAAGGTGTAAATGCATGATGTAGAATATTTGGATCATTAAGTAGAGTATTTGTGTATAGCCGATTCATTTTCCTTCGATCCTACATTTATGAAATTAACTTTATATCTTACCTTTAGGCAATGGATAAAAGTTGGATGAACAAAAGATTCGATGACTATCGGACGTATAATAAAGGAGTTATCGGATTCATAGACTGAGCTTTTCGATATGAATCGCACTATCATATTGTAGGAGGTGAAGGAGATAAGATACATTGTCCTTGCATAAGATGTAAAAATACTTTGACCCAAAATCGAGCCACAGTTTACGAGCATTTGATATTAAATGGATTTTGGCTACATTATACGAATTGGACATATCATGGTGAAGGAGTTAATTTAGAAGAAGATAGTAATGTCCACGTTGATGATGAAAGAGATGTCTCGGAAATACAAGACCGTGATGCTATATTTGAGATGGTAGATAATATTCGAGGACATGACACCGATGAAATGATGGATTCGCTTCCGGATACGTTGCATGAAAAATTAGAAGATGCAGAGAAACCGTTATGCTCTGGAGTCAAAATGACTCGATTACGTTTTCTTCTGGAGATGTTTAAGATAAAAGTGAAGAATCGGTGTACAGCGGTTACGATGACAGATGTCTTACTGTTGATTAGGACATTATTAAATAATCCAGAAAACTTTCCAAAGGACTGGAAGGATGCTAAGTCTAGATTTCGTGCACTTGGACTGAACTACGAGAAAATTGACGCATGTCCGAACGACTGCATTTTATATTGGAAGGATTACTCAAATTTAGATAAATGTCCTGACTGCAAAAGTAGCAGATATAAGAATAATGATACTGATTCGAAGAGGAAAAAACCAGAGAAGATTTTAAGGTTCTTTCCTTTGATTCCCCGATTACAGAGATTGTATTCATACGAAAGAACAGCTAAAATGATGATATGGCACAGTAATATCAAAAGGAAAGATGTAACCGGTGTTATGCGACATCCATCAGATACAGAGGAGTGGAGAAAGTTTGATGAAATGTATCCATCGTTTTCAGAAGAAGTAAGAAACGTACGATTGGGTCTTGCTTCTGACGGCTTTAATCCATTCGGAAATATGAGTACGAGTTACTCTATTTGGCCTGTGATTCTTGTTACATATAATCTGCCACCGTGGATGTCAATGGCATCTTCCTTTATGATGATGTCGTTATTGATACCTGGTCCTAAGGGGCCAGGTAATGCGATAGATACATATATGCAACCTTTGATTGACGAACTAAAGATTCTGTGGAATTCTGGAGTTAGTACGTATGATGCGGTAAAGAAAGAATTCTTTACAATGCGTGCTTCTTTATTGTGGACAATTAATGATTTTCCAGCATATGCCAATTTATCAGGATGGAGTACGAAAGGTAAACTCGCATGTCCGATTTGTATGGATAAAACACATTCGACATGGCTGAATGCGAGTATGAAACATTGTTATTTGGGACATCGTCGTTTCTTACCGGTCAGTCATAGATGGTTAAGAAGTGAAAATAATTACAAGTTCGATGGACAACCGTTTGGACGTCGTTTAAGTTTATCTCGCCGATCAGGAAGCACAGTGTGGATGGAACAAAAAAATTTGGGAAACTTCTCTCTAGGCCGATTAACAAAGAGGAAGAGTACAGGTGGATGGCGAAAACAAAGTATATTCTTTCAGGAGCTGCCCTACTGGCATACTTTACAGGTCCGTCATAACTTGGACGTGATGCATATAGAGAAGAATGTTATGGAAAATATTCTTTCGATTTTGAATATCTCTAGTACTGCCAAAGACAGTTTGCGAGCTAGACGTGATCTAATACAATTGGGTATCCGACCCGAATTACATCCGATTGAGTCTGACAATTCTAAAGTAATAATTCCTGAAGCAGTGTATACTTTATCCAATGCTGACAAAGATAAGATACTGGATTTTATTAAATCCGTTAGAGTATCTGATGGATTCTCCTCTCAAATTAGCAGATGCATAAATATGACGGAAAGAAAGATATCGTCATTAAAAAGTCATGATTGTCGCGTACTTATGCAAGTACATTTTCCATTGTCAATCAGAGGAGTTGTACATCCAGATGTTTTGCAGCCACTGATTGAAGTCAGTCAGTTTTTTAAGGCTATTTGTTCGAAGACTTTAGACCCGGAAGTATTGTTCAGACTAGAGACAGATATAGTTATAACTTTATGTAAGCTGGAGCAGCTCTTTCCACCTACATTTTTTGATATAATGGTTCATCTCATTATTCGTCTTGCTAGCGAAGCCCGGATATGTGGTCCTGTGCAGTATCGATGGATGTATCCAATTGAAAGATATCTACGGAAATTAAAGAATATGGTATTTAACAAAGCTTCACCTGAAGGTTGTATTGCCGAGGGATATTTATGTGAAGAATGTATCACATTTTGTGACATGTATATGGGTGATGGAAAGAGTATTAGATTCGATAGGTTCGAACGAAATAATGATGGTGAGTTGTGGACAGAAGATCCAAATAAACTTGGGATATTTCAACAGAATGGCCGAGCTATCCTAAAGAGTACCCGTCGTAGTATTTCAGATATTGAAAGAGATCTTATTCATTATTATATTTTGATGCAAGTAGACGAGGTAGATTCTTAGACCGACTTGCACCAGGGCAGACGTTACCTGTACGTATTGTTGGCGGAGATGCGGTAGGAGAGAACTCTACGGAGTTCCAGAGCTACCTTGGCCAGGTTGCCCGTGCGCGCGTCCCCATCACCACCCACGACTTCCGACAGCTGCCTTATGCTGTCAAGGCTGCCATACTTGCTGATCTGGAGGTATCCTAAAATCTTAAAACAGTTTTTTCATTTTATGACGTAATCGTTAATATATTTGTTGTATCAGGCTGTATTTACATGGGAACGCAGTACCCATGTCGATTCTCAGATTTTATCCCATGCTGCTGAGATGTTGCGTCGATACAAGGGACGCATAAAAGCTAAGGTAAGATTTTTTTTATTAATATCGAGATATTTACATATTGATTATATTTTTTCTCCATTTGTAGTACTTCAACCCCCAGATTCCATATGAGCAGCTTGTGCAGAATATCCCTCCTGGTGTTACACCAGAGCAATGGAGGGAGCTGATTAATTTTTGGTCCAGTGACGATTTTGCGGTATGTATATAGTTTTCTTAGTTTTTTCTTTTATTTTTATATTGACATTGTGAAATTTCAGTCGATTTCTTCCAAGAATACGGCGAATCGTTCGAAAGGGTTTAGGTCGACGCATAAGATGGGAAGGAAGAACACCAACCAATTGAAGGACGACTTTGTAAGTATTTAAAAGATATTTACAACGATTAATTTTGAGTCTTAAACAATTTTAAGAAGTTGTTTAACTTTTTATAGTTGAGGGAAAATGAACGAGAAATGATCCGCATAGAGGTGTTTGCTGGGTCAAAGAGCAGAGACTTAGGAGGAGAGGTGGAGTGGGTTGATGAAGCCTACGCACCAATACATGTAAGTATAAATACAGTTTTTACTTAAAGGATTACTTATGGTAATATACTGAAATTATTCTCTATTTCTCATATGCAGGAAGAAATGATTAGGCTCTCTACCACCTCCTCGCTGGATAGCACGGAGACGAGCAATCCCCCGTTGACGGCTGATGATGCCTTCCGTCAAGCCACTGGTCCAGAACACAGTGGACGCATCCGTTGCGGAGGACGGGGCGAAACGATCCGTACATGGTACGGAATGGGTGGTGCAGGTGGGTCGCAGTCTTCCTCGCAGGGAAGCCAGAGAGAAAGAGAGATGGAGAGGGAGCTGCGCGAAGTAAAGGCAACGATGAATGCAAAAGCTGCGGAGATGGCACAGATGCGTATGGACATGGCGAATTTCAGGTCCTTAGTAAGCCGTCTTCAAAGTCAAGCCACGCCCCTTGTACAACCTGCACATCTCGGCGACGACGAGGAGAGTGAGGAGGAGGAAACCGATGAGAGTGATGGGAGTGACGCATCAGAGTAGGTGGCATGGAGTTAGTACGTACCCTAGTTAATTTTAATCCTTTAATTGTAATATTTTTTATTAGTATCTAACATTATGTAGACTTGTTATCGTTTATTATTGTTGTTTTATAATTATGTTGTTGGATGTTGTGATATGCTTAGTTGTTGGATGTTGTGATATGCTTAGTTGTTGGATGTTGTGGTTTGTTCTTTTGAAGAGAAGAATGATTGGTGTTGTACATTTTATTATGTTCATATTGTTTTCAGGTGTAATATTGAATGATGTAAGGAACATATCAGAATATGTAATTTTTTTTCCTGTCATGGTTTATTGGGGACGGTTGTAACCGTCCCCTCTGGAGCTACAGAAACGTCCCTCCAGCCAGAACAAATCACGAAGTCTATTGGGGACGGTTCTAACCGTCCCCATTAGGGAAGAGCACTTGGGACGGTTATAACCGTCCCTAATAGTCTTCTGTTGGCGTCGCTATTGATTCTACACTAGAGGGGACGGGTACGACCGTCCCTAATAGTCTTCTGTTGGCGTCGCTATAGACTTTTCCAGGCTTCTGTTGGCGTCGCAAAAGACGTAAAGTGTAGATGGGACGGTTGTAACCGTCCCTAAATGCAAATGTATGCGACGGTTGTAACCGTCCCTTCTACTCTGAAGGTCTTTTTGCGACGCCAACAGAAGACTATTAGGGACGGTTGTACCCGTCCCCTCTTGTTGGACAGACGCGACGGTTGCATCCGTCCCGTATATACTTATGTTGGCGTCGCTTTATACGCTAAAGTACAGGGGACGGTTACAACCGTCGCGTCTGCGAAACGCATGAGACGGGTGTAACCGTCCCCAAAGGATTTCTGAACCTGTCTCAAAATGTTAAAGATCATTAGGGACGTTGGTAACTGTCTCTAATAATATAGGTTGTAGGGACGGTCACAACCGTCCCTAATAGCCTTCGTATAAGGGACGGTTACAACCGTCTCCAAAGGGTGATTACATGCGACGGTTGTCAGAAGCGTCCCATATAGTCAAATGAGACGGTGGCTGACGGGACGGTTTAGGAACCGTCCCCGTTGATCAGAGGGGACGATTCTAGAGACAAATGGGACGGTCTACGACCGTCCCCTTAGACCCACCCGCCTGTAGTGATTAGAGATGAGATGAACTCCTAATCTCAGTCATTAGATCTTAATACTACAATCAGTAACTTTCGTATTGTCACCTGTAATTGAACACATCGGTAACTTTTGCTTTTGTATTGCCATTAGTAACACTTTATATCAGTAATACTGAGCGAATCAATAACTTTCGTATTTGCCATCAGTAACACTTTATATCAGTAACACCAAACACATCAGTAACTTTCGTATTGCCATCAGTAATTTTGAATTAATTGTAAGTAAATGAAGTACTTTGATCAGTAACTTTGGTCCACACTTACTTTCAACTTTATATAAGTTACTAGAGCTATTATATTACTTACTGAAGCTTCGATATATTATTGAAGCTTGGATATATACTATTTACTGAAGCTTGGATATATTACTTATTGAAATTTGCATTTTTTATTACTAAAGTTGTTGGAGATGATGTGGGCTCATCTCGTCTCATCTTATTTATATATACATATATATGGGGGAAATGGGGTTGCCCCTTAGGAGGAGGCTAACTTAGTCCCCCCACCCAATTTTCCTTATTTTTTTTGAAATTCTTCTGTGAATATTAATCACTATATCCTCTATATTATGTCTATTCAAATTTCGTATGCAAACAAAGACTCTATAGGCCCTCCATCCTTGACAGTCATTTCGATCGCAGAACTATTGAAATCAACCCTGTTTGGATAGAGACTATAGAAGTCTTTGTTTCGCACGAAATTTGAATAGCATAATATAGGGATATAGTGATTAATATTCACAGAAGAATTTTCAAAAAAATAAAAAAATAAGAAAAATAGGGCGGGGGGACTAAGTTAGCTCCTCCTAGATGGCAGCCCCATTTTTTCCTATATATAGGGGGGACCTTTCAAATGAGATCTTATGAGAGCCCCATATTTGTGAGAATATGAGCATATAATAGCATGCTCCCACCTTTTTTCCATAATTTTTTTGATTTTTTTTGGAATCCCTATATTATGTCGTTCAAGTTTCGTGCAAAACAGAGACTCATACAGCCTCCATCTAGACAGTCATTTTTTAATGGACGTAGAATTGTTGAAATCAACCACGTCTGGATGGAGGTCGTAAGAGTTTTTGTTTCGTACGAAACTTTAATGATATAATATAAGAATATCGTTATGAATTTTCACGGTTTCATTTTACAAAAATAAAAAAATGAGGAAAATGAGGTGGAGGAATCAAGTTAGCTCCCTGTAGAGAGCAAGCCTATTTTACCTACAGATACACACGTACACGCACATGCACGCATGTACATACATATATACATACATTTCTCAAAGACTAAACAATGTGATGTTCCTTTCGATATTATTACTTGCATCAACAAGTTATATATCGGCATGGTAACCATACAAGAAGTGAAAATAGTTTTACACACTATTGCTCTAATTAAACCTGATGTATTTCAACTTCCTTCTTAAACCAATTTTTCTCATTTATATACTCTTAGCATCGTGGAAGATAGGTATTTAACAATACACAATAATTACGAAGAACCGACGCACGTTAATTAATTAAGAACATGATCGAAGGAAAGATTGTCCTCACATTTTAACAAGTCAAATGAATGAGGAGAGAAGGTAACAGGGGAGATCAAAATATAAAGAAACGTACTCAGGTTCATTTCATAAATGATTTTAATACTTTTCAATCCCTACTTCTTTTACAGCATTTTGATTTAATGGTTTATCTTGCATTTTACTGAGAGAATGTTTCATTCCCATATAAACGAAGAAGCTTTGCACGAATCTTAATGTGAATACGAAATAGATAAAAAAGATATATTGCAGTAAAAAAAGCTCCATCTTTGCATTGATTCCCAATCACGGTACTCATTTTTTACACGTAAAATTACTAATCTTTGCACTTTAGGATCTATTGAAGCTTCTGTTTGAGAAAATAAGAACAGATCCATGTTTGTTACACTTCAAAAACAATGACAATTACTGGGATTTTGACATACAGTTGGAGCCCTTTCTTTTACATTACCCTTAAAAGAAGTTCTAATGCAAGTGGCAAAATAGTAGATCCATGTTCTAAATACAAAATACTGTAGGTGGGATCTGTACCAACATTAAATAAATATATTTATGACATTTGCTGGAGGGGTCTGTTCAAGATGTCGGGAAAAGCTGGATCTTCAGAAGAATTAGAGGTGGTAATGAAGCACAGAGTGGATCCTCTGCTGTATTGTGCCTAGTGTCATTGCTTGAGTCGCTCGATTTTGATCGGTTTGCACGATTTTGCACAGTACAGGCCCACAAAAAGTGCAAAATCGTGTGAACCGCAAAACGGCTACTGCAGATTCTGCTGCACTTCACGCTGCAGCAGACGATCTACCATTGATTATATTATGCCTCTCTGCCATCCTCTTTAACTTCTCCCCATTTTTACGACTGTTCTATTACTCTCTTATTATTCATTTGCATTTTATTTGGAAGGTGTTCTATGGATTATTGAACAAAGTTGCTCTCTTCCAAAATCAGCTTCCCATTTTAAAATGAAAATTTCTGGTACCAGGAACATAACTACTTCTCATCAAACTGAAAATCTGCATATCCTTCTTTGTATGTTCGCCATCGAGAATTACAAACCAGAGAGAATCAATAACCCATTACTCAAACATAAACACAAGAAATCAACAGCATTAAATATAGTTTGGGAATTTGCTCAAACATTTTTAAATACACTGTTGTGTTCTCCTTATACAAAAGATCTGTCATCATCAACCCTTTGCTGACATATACACTTCCTCGATACCAAAACTCGTAAAATACATAAATGAATTTAAAAAATATAAACAACACCAAAAATTCAAAATGGACCAACCACAATCAGTACCTGTGCGTTCTTCAAGTTCGTGGATCGCATTATTGTCAGTGGATTGTTGAAATACTATCCATTCATCGTCGCCCAATTCTCAAGGCAATCATCCAACGATTGCCGATCTGCATATGATGAATCAATCAGGAGATTTATACAGCTGATTTTGATGGAAGTTTGATGGCGTTTTGGCAGAGTTATTCCAATAGGTTTCTGTGAATATATATTTTGGAATCCTATGCAAAGGGCCGCTTCTTTCCTACCTTACTTGAAGTTTACTTAAACCCATGCTGACTCTTTCAAAATTTACTTCCCTCTCAGCAGCGGGGACTATATGGTCTCGTTCCTTGAGCCACGGATGCTGCAGACATTCTGCTGCAGTTGGCCGCTTCTCTGGCGTGAATTCGAGAAGTGGACAGAGAAAATCAGAGAACTCACGAGCATCTGTGTCGGAGAATTTATACTTCTCGATAAAGATGCGTTCAATAGGCCAAAACTTTAGTCGTCGGATTCTTTTCAAATCTCCATATCGATCAAAGTAGTCCTTGGAACGGGATCCCCCACAAGCAATCTGTCACGACAGAAATTGATGTGCTTTGAGACCAGAAGGCAGATGTTGATACAAATAGTGATGCTTTATAGATTCAAAAAGCACAATGAGTTTGAATCCAGAGGGAAGAAATGGATGCAAATGGTGATGTTTTATGCAATCAAAAAACACAAAGATACTGACCTTTCGAGGCATTTTTCCAAGTAGTTCCATCATCAAAGCCAAGTGATCCTGGAAAAATGAGTAATAGATTAAATCAGTCCAAATGATTCGTGCTACATAGCACATAACAATAAACATCGACAGGACTGGACACTAATCTTTGGTTGTGAAAATCAAGTTCTCGGTTCTCAATTCAGAAAGAGTAAAAGAGAAGAATAGATTGATAAAAACATAAATCACGTGTAAAGATGATAAGATATAGCTCTGTGTTTGACGAATGGACAACAAATTCATTCGACAAACAGGTGTCACGATTGAAAACTTAGCATGAGAAGAATTGGAAGATTGCAAGTGCCATATTGTGTGTTTTTTTAACTAAACCTACTTCAGTTCAGTGAATCTAAAGGAGACCAATGAATTGATTGGAAATCTACTAACTAGAAAAAAAATCATAAAAACAAAGTGAGTGAAAATGACACCTATTAAGCAGCTTAATAAGGAATAAAAGTATCAACTATAGAAACAATAGGGATGAAAACGGATCAGATACAGATCGGATATGGTTATTTTCATATCCATATTCGCTTCATCTATTTCACATATGGATACAGATACGAGTCTGATATGAATTTAGGGAACCATGTCCTAATCTAATCAAACACGAATTTAGATTGAACATTTATCGAATACGAATCCGGATCGAATAAACGGTGAATACAAATCAAATAAGTACAAAGTATGAAATGATTTAAAAAAGATACCATTACAATATGCACACTATAACAAAGATATTTAGCCCATCAATAAAATTTATAGTTGCAAAGGGACTGCTTTATAGATATAATCGCCAATGGGTTGAAGCCTACCTGAGACTTCTCCTATTTATGATTCCTATGAAGTTGTCGAGGCAAAGAAACATAGTAGTTGTCGTAGATCGAGGTGATGCATTACTAACACAATATTATATATGTATGTGTATGTATATGAATATATTATTTTGTATTTGAATATTCAAATCCGAATCTTTTGGTTGTTACCCTATGTTGGACATGTGAGCCCACGACGAGCCATTATGCAATAATGTTATTGCACATATCATTCCCTGATCTGAAATGAAGAATAAATAATTTGCATAAAAGGTCCCATAATACAATTAGGGTTATGTACCATGGCTATCTTAATGATCATACAGCTGTTGATTCAATTATTGAATCATAGAGGCTGGTGCTTGGAAGAATATCTAAAGAGTTAGATTGAGGACTCATCAAGCACCGTCAAATGATTGTTAAGATGTGATCTCCAGCCTGAGTAGGAGATTGCAATCCTTTCTCACATAGGTTGATATCTGACCGACCTCTTGATGCAGGTCCTCTGCATAGGAATAGAGATTCGGAGGTGTCAGATTAGTTAGGTCAAAGAGTTGACTTAACGAGATTGAGATAACCTAAGTCCATGTTGAATGCTGTCACAGCATAGGCATGCATCCTCTGACCGGAGACAGGTGTGTTACTATATGTCTAAGTGTGTACATTTGGCAGACCAATAGGTTGATGACCTAACCAAGGTCTATACACCGGCGCGCTGGTGTGCATGTAAGGGCATATGAGTAATACGATCTCTCAAAGGGATCATACAGGTTCACTACTGAACCGGAAGACATGAGCTCACTCATGAGATATTGGAAAGAATCAAATTCCGTGCACGGTCGTCTCGCTTTGGAAGCTTGACTGAATTTGTAGGTTTGATATATACTTTTGGAAAGTATATGATCAAGACCTAGGTATGATATATGCTTTTGGAAAGTATATGATCGATACCAAATCCCAATGATCAAATGAGAAACTTGGTGATCAAACCCTGAAGAAGACAGTGTAAAATAGATCTTGATCTTCGGGTTGACCATAGGTCTTCCAGTATGCAGGATGTACAGGTATTGGGAATACCTGAGGGTGATGTGATCATAAACGATTGTATATCCATGACGCTTCCATTCCGAAGGAGTGATGAATCAAGTCTGGATTTTAGTGACTCCTTCCAATAGAGAAGCAATCTGATCTTAGTCCAAATGTTGGACATTGGTCTGAATGAGATTCAGATTCAATATGAAGATTAGATTTGCGGTCTTGATTTAATCAAGCATCTGTGGGAGGTTCGTACGATCTGGATTTGAGACGAGATCTCAACATCCAAGTCACTATACGTAGAATAATACAATCGCCCTGTCCTTATCTCCAAGTATCTGCGGAGAAAGCACATTATTCTTGAAAGGGTTCAAGAATAATTCATTTGATGAAATGTATATCCAAGCAAGGACTTGATGAGATTTAATTATCAAGCATAATATGAATATGATTCATATTATTATCCAAGATAATTAAATGAGATTTAATTATCAAGGATTAGAGAATGTGGATAATACTATCCATGATATATGTGTATTATAAATGTGATTTATAATATGTATATATAAGAGAGAGAATTTATGTAAATAGCATTTATTAATTAATAGTGTGAATTGGATTCACATTTGTTAATTAATTGGAAATGCAATTTACAAATTAGTTTGGGTTGTGAATATGATTCACATAATGTTCAATGGCATGATTGAAATATTCACAAATTAATTTGGAATTAATTTGGTGGATATTTTTGCAATAATTGAGAGATAAAATAATATAATAAAAAGGAGAAATAAAGCCACCAAATTTAGAGGTGACGTCACCCATGAAAAAGTCATGGGTGACGCCCCTTGATTTTAGGAGGCTATATTGACTCTATTTTATTATCTTGATTTATCTCTTAACTAATTTATTTATGTTAAATTAAAATGTGTTGATAATGTTGCAACATATATTTAATTTAATTATAAATAAATGTTGTTGGTTTTAACCAACAACAATTATAGCCATTGATCTTACATAGACCAAGCCTAGCCGTTGGATCTATGAGTCCATGGATTGAGATCCAATGGATCCTAAACTAATATAAAAGGAGGGCTAGGGTAGCCTTCCAAGGTACATCATTAAGAGTTGTACAAGGTGACAACTCTCTCTCTCTCTCTTTCTCATTCTCGCCCTCTCTCTCTCTTTCTCTTCTCCATTAAGTGGCCGTCCACTTTGTGTTGAGAAAGGAGAGACTCTCGGCTTCTTCTTCGACGACTCGTGGATCTCCATCTTCTTTGGAGTTTCTTACTCTAAAGGAAGACGACGGATTTCGTTTGACGAAATCGGGGGAGCCATCGCTTGGATCTTCATCGAGGATTGCGGGAAGGAACGTGACTCATCATCGCGCCCGCAAGTGCGTTCTTCGTGGATCGGACTTAAGATAGGAGGATCTCTACTTTGGGATCTCGCGATCACAACCACGCTTCAAGAGGTATTCCTTGTACTTTGTGGTTTGATGAAACGATCCGAGAAGTGTTCTCGTGATCATGTGGTTTCATCTTTAAAGTTAAAAAATTTTAATTTCCGCTGCATCTAGCATCTAGTACGACTAGTTGCTCCGATTGCATACGATGCGATCGACACGCTTCCGTGATGCGCTTGAGGATTCTCAATATCCATCACCCTATCCATATCCATATTCGGAAATTTTTTACAAACATATATCCATATTCGAATAAGGATACACATATTCTGTATTTTTTTCGAATATGGTAAGTGTATTGAGATATATCCATATCCATTTTCATCCCTAGAACCAAGGCATGCCTCACATTACCGGTATTAGTGTTAGTGTGGGACCAATAGAAGACAAAATGAGAGAAACTAGTTTAATATGGTTGAAACATGTGCATGAAAGGTCATCAAGCACCCCAATTGGAATGAGCAAGAGGGTAGAAGAATAGCTGTTCAAGAGCAGAGGGGCTGCTAAAAGCAAAGAAATGTTAAAAAGAAGCTATTATGAAGGATATGGCTGTTTTAGATCTAATTTCAGGTATGACCAAATTGAATCTACTTAGAAGCAGCAAATCCATGTATCTGAATTCACTTGAGGTGAGAAAAGGTTTAGTTTATATTATATAAAACTTAGTCATATGACAAGGATGGATCAAATTTCTTGTGCTGCAAAAGATAATAAACGTTATTATATGCATTTCTGTTAGACTTAACATAAAAGATGGGAGAGACAGGTGTCAAGAATAAAAAAACAACATTTTTAAAGGGGGGGGGGGGGGGGGAAGAAAAATGATTTAGGGGAATAAGGCACTCTTATTCTTCAGTTGACAGCCTATTGCCGATAATCATCCTCAACTGGCGACTCTTGCCCTGCTCAAGAAAACGAGAAAATATGACCCAATGTCTCACAAGTCGCACTATACATCACCCAAATCATATCTTCCTCTCCAGAACTCCGAAGGGTACTTTTGGAACACCAATGTGCAGGAAATGAAAGAAGAAAGTCAACTCTACCTAGAATTGCACTCACTTGATTTTCTCCTCATTCAGCTCCATCCCATATAAAAACTCTTCACTACAGAATGAAACAAACTGGGTAGTAAAATATACCTTTACTGTAGTTATGGAAGACGATTCTGAAGTTTATCGAATCGATTTCGCACAAACTTGATCTGTTTCAGGAGTTTCCATAATATGCCACAAACATATGTGAAGGATTCTCAGGCCCCTAAGCAAGGGCAGATGAGGCAGGGAGATGGAATGTGAATTGACACCCCTCTGTTTTAATGGGTATCTTCAATACGTTGTGAACATATGTGACAGGGGATCCACATGCTGTGTTGTGTAGACTAGATAAATTCGACATGTCTATGGTATGGACATGATATTTATCCTTCAGACTTTGCATTCTTGATGTCAGAAAATGTGTTGGACACAATTTACATACCCAATAACTTCAGACAAATCATCATAGTCTACATTTGACGGACAAAACAACAAATCCACCATACTTTCAGCATTCATATGGAAGACTTCCAGTTCATGTTTGCAGAAATCAAATCAAAAAATTCTACATATCTTCTCGACAAGCTCATTGCACTTCGTCTTCAAATTTAATCTTCACCAACTTAAGATAGATCACATATGAATCTTGCTACAGCCTTGTTGCGCAAAATTTTACTATTGAAATGACAGATGAGAAAAATCTTTCAAAAATGCATGAATAACCTCCATAACAATGTAATCATGTAAATCAAAAATGGATTAGCATAAATTAACTAAGGATATTTACATCCATAACCCTGGGTATTTTCGTATTTACATGCACAACTCTCGATAATGACGAATTGCATGAGAAATCCTAAATAGTCACTACATCTCACACATAACCCTAAGTTAGTTTAACCCATTAACTCAACCAGACCATCAAGTTAACCTAACACGTCTTCAATCCAGCGATTATGAATTAAACTCAAAAAAAGAAACCCCCTTCCTCCTCCACCCACACCCCTCCCCCTCTGACCACCTCCCACCTCCACTCCCGCAGCAGTAACCCTCTCCTCCGCCTCCCCTCCTTTGCCCCCCTCCAACCCTCCTCTGCAGCCCCCTCCACCGCCCACCTTATAGCCACCTTCTCTGCTCCCTCCACCGCCCCCTCCTACCCCATCCGCCCTCCCCCACCCCATCGCTCCCCTTCCTCCTCTCTCCTTTATTGTCGATGTCATCGTCTTGTGCACATATCAGGTGTCAGCCTCCTTCACTGACGCGTAGCGGGGCAAGGAGAAGCAACTTCATGATCGTTCGACGTGAGGAGGAGATGGTGGTAGCTATTAGTAAATATTGGCAACCTAAAGGGCTAAAATTGAAAAAAAATGTTTTCCGTCATTGCTAACAGGAAAAATGGATGGAGATTAATATAAGGTCATGTCGTGTAAGAGTAAAGCATTATTTGGGGTTTCTCGTGTAATTCGTGATTATCGAAAGTTATGCACGTAAATACAAAATTACTCAGGATTATGTGTGCAAATATCTCATTAACTAATTAAACTAACAAAACACCAGTACTAACTATCATAAAACCTTGAAGAACTTCATGTGAACATTTTTTCTAGATAACAAAGAATATAAAGGAAGAAAACAAGAATGACAGATGTTCATTTTCTAATATATATAGGACATATGTCCCTCTTTTAAAAAAGGACGTCTTAGCAAGCTCAACATCACAAATCTCGCATCTTCTAACCGGCGCATCAGCCGACCTCCTTTGCAAGTAGTCAAACCATCTTAATAATTTTTCTTTAATCTTATCATCTATTGGAGCGACACAAATTTTCCTTCTAATCGCATCATTTCGAATACGATCTTTCCATGAATGACCAGACATCCACCTTAGCATTTCATTTCTGCTAAAGTTATTCTCTACACGTCTATGGTTCACGGGTCAGCATTCAGCCATAGAGCATCACAAGTCTCACAATTCATTTGTAATACTTTCCTTTGATTTTCAAAGGAATTTTCTTATCACATAAAACAGTAGAAGCTTCTCTCCACTTTAGTCAACCTGCATTTATTCTATGTATAACATCTCCATTCAATTCCCCCATCATGTTGCAAAATAGACCTCAAGAACCTAAAAGAATCTTTCTTCTGAATGTTATTGTCTCCAATATTCACTTTGATTCCTTCACCACTGCTTCCATCAAATGTGCACTCCATATATAAAGTCTTATCCCTACTTACACGAAATCCTTTAGTCACCAAGGCATGCCTCCAAACATCAAGCTTTGCACGTATTCCATCTCTAGTCTCATCAATCAACACAATATCATCGTCAAACAATATACACCAAAGTATCTCATCCTAAATGTGACTAGTCAACTCATCCAAAATCAAAGTAAAAAGGAATGGACTCAAAGTTGAAATTTGGTGTAGACCGATGCCGAACGTAAGGTTGCATCGTGTGGCCAAAAAAATCCAACCTTTCAAAAACGTCATACATAGAAGGAATGTTGTGCACTATGTTGTCTAAATTTTAATAAATAAATTCATCAATCTAAGAGGTGGAAGATTATAACAGTGAGTGTTTTTACTGCAAGAATTAGTGGCACTGGGCAAGAGATTGTAAGGATCTTTTATGTCATCTGCTTCGTTGTGGAGTTGTTCACTATCATGCCTCCTAATTTGCATGCAGAGTTGGCGATTGGAGGCTCGGGCTGATCATGTTAGGGGTCTTGGCAATTGTTTGGGTGGAAATCTCGTGTGTTATTTCCAGGTTCCAGCTCAAGGGCATTGGGCAAGAGATTGTAGGGGCCTTGTCCGTGGCTTGCTTTGTCATGGAATTAGCCACCAACATGCCTCTTGTATGTCAGCATGCACAGGTGGTGATTGCAATCCCTCGAACTGATCATGTCAGGGATCGTAGTGATTGGTGGAGGCAGAAGGCTTACAAGTTATTTTTGGCTCTTCCTCGGTGTAGGAATTGATGGGAGTGACATTGCTGCTGAATGAGGTCTAGTGAGGCTTGATAGAAGACCTCATGTCCTGAGGAGGGAGTCTGACATCTCTCTGATCTCACCGTGCATTATGCTGCTAAGAAGGATTGGACCAACGGAAGGGAAGGTGGTGTGCATGAAGGTTTTAACCTTCTTAAATGAGAGGCATGTTGTGGCAGCATACGAGTTGATCGACGAGAAGCTCGAGTTGGTTGATCCAGAATGCTCGTCGAATTGACGTACACCCTGTTAGTAATGTATTCTTATGGTTTTTGCTCATTCATTGTATCCCCATTATTGGTACTTATGTATTTTTTTTTCATTTTTGAGCTCTCTAGGGACTGTCCTATATATGGACCCCTAGACCTCTTGAATAAGACATGCAATTTCATTTACTCTCGTTTTTCCACATGGTATCAGAGCAGTGGTCTTAGATTGGTGTTTGATCTAAATCTCGCTGCCACCACCAATCCTAAACTTAGCAAAGTCCTGTGCGAGGGCTTCTCCTTGTCGTTGCCGCCAACCGCGGCGCTCTAGCACTCGTGGGGCCCCTTACCTTGTTGTTGCCCTCTGCTAGAGGGCCTCAAATCTCCGTCTGGAAGCCCTAGCTGGCGTCACCAAGCATCGCAGGCCCTGAAGAATTATTGGGGCTCTGCCTGGAAGCCTCGCAAGGCCTGACCTAGGCTTCAGGGATCCACCTGGAAGGGCTCCGCTTGACCTACGTTGCTCTGCCAAGGTCACACAAGGCCCAAAGCCTTGCTCCTCAGCCTCCAACGCCCATTTTGAGGTGCCAGGAACCATCGCCATGTACCCAAGGTTCATCGCCTAGGGCCAACTGGCCTTCTTGGCGTTGCAGGTACTATTTATGCCTTCTTGGACCTCCGCCCAGGTGTCCACAAGCCTCCTCGACGCTGCAGTTAACCCCCCAAGGCCACCTAGCGACATTACAAAGGACCTTTTGGCCGATCTATCACCGCTTAGTTGCAGCCCAGGCTAACAAGAGGGCCTCCTTGCCTCATCGCCAAGCCTCACCAGGCTTCTACGAGCCCTCTGAAGTCTCTCAAGGGCACCGCGGGTGCTTCCCGGACACCCAAGGCTCACTGCAAGGCATCCCAAGACTATCTCCATCAACTGTGGATGCCTCCAAATAGCATTCTCATGATTGATTAGGTCACATTGATGCTCGATTAAGACAACTACTACTTTCTAGGTTACTTTTCTTGACCTAAGTGATCGCCATGGCATCTATAGAGCCCAAGCATGTTCATCAAATTCTTCTGTGATAGGGGCACTTCTATCAAACCGAAGGGTTCCGAGAACTAGGTACTCTAGTCTCGATCATTCAAGGGTGTTCATCGGTGGTCAGCACAAGAACTATGTTCTTACTAAATATCTGCCCAAGGAGATGTACAAGGACTATGGTTTGTGGACAACTGATAATATAGCATCGAATCTTCTCTACAAGGAAATGGCAAAGGCAATGTGTGAGAGGCTTGAGCACATCTACTCCCAAAAGATAATCAAGTCCATGCTCTCAGACATCTATACACGGATTTGATCTTCTAATCAGGGAGACACTACCCCAGTTGAGTATTATAGGCTTCTCACAAGCCTGTTCGAGGAGCTACTCACCTTTCAGCCGGCTTGTTGTGGCAAACAAATAGGAGAACGTGCAGAATGGCAGGTGTTGGGAAAAATGAGCGAGATGTTTATTCCATAAGCCCTAGGCTCTCTTATATAGGAGAGTAGCCTATGGGTAAATTACATAAAGCATACAACTGAAAAAGAAAATAACATAACCATACAGAAACTAATACATGCGTTAACACTCCCCCTCAAGATGGAGCATAGATATCAATCATGCTCAGCTTGGACGCGCACTTCTGGAATGGGCCTCGTAGTAATGCCTTGGTGAATATATCAGCAGTTTGATTCTCTAAGGCGACATGAGATGTAGTAATGAACCCCTTTTGAATCATGTCACGTATGAAGTGGCAGTCAACCTCGATATGCTTGGTCCGCTCATGGAATGCTGGGTTGTTTGCAATGAACAAGGTTGCCTGATTATCACATTCCAAGTTCATAGGAAGTGTTACATCTAGACATAGATCTGTAAGTACAGCCTTCAACCACATCATCTCTGTGCTAGCCTGGGCCATAGCCCTATATTCGGATTCAGCACTAGATCTAGCTACCACCGTCTGTTTCTTGCTCCTCCATGAGACTAAAGAATCTCCAACATAAACTGCAAACCCCGAGGTGGACTTCCTGTCCTTGGGACATCCTGCATAGTCTGCATCCGCACATGCTGAGATAGAAATCCCCTTTCCCTTCTTGAATAGCAAACCTGCACCTGGAGATGATTTGAGGTATCTAAGTATCATATGTATTGCATCCATATGAACCTGATGTGGTTGCTCCATGAACTGGCTTACACGACTCACTGCAAATAATATATCAGGCCTAGTGATCGTGACATACAACAGTTTGCCTACCAGTTCTCTGTATCTTCTCCTGTCCACCTCCTCTGTGTCATCATCATAGAGCTTCATGCTGGGGTCCATTGGTGTCGTAGCAGGCCGACACCCAAGCATCCCTGTTTCACTCAACAGGTCCGTAACATATTTCCTCTGCGACATTACTAATCCACACAGATTTCTAGTAAATTCCAGCCCCAGAAAATATCTAAGGAATCCAAGATCCTTGGTGACAAATTCGATCCCCAGCTTTTCTTTCGCCTGCTTTATGCCTTGCTCATCATCTCCTGTAATCAAAATGTCATCTACGTAAACCATAATTGCAATAATACCTCTAGAAGTCTTCTGTACAAATAAGGAATGATTAGCATTGGAGCGTTTGTATCTTTGTTTTTCAAAGAGGTCTGAGAGCTTCTGAAATCATGCTCTGGGGCTCTGCTTAAGGCCATAGATAGCCTTATGAAGTCTGCACACCTTGGAACACTCCCCTCAACAGCAAAACCGGGTGGTTGTTGCATATAGACTTCCTCCTGCAAATCTCCATATAAGAACGCGTTCTTCACATCCAACTGATATAGCGGCCACTCTCGACTGACTGCGACTGATAGCAAGATCCGGAGAGTGGAATGACGGGCTACTGGTGAGAATGTATCAAGGTAATCCACCCCGTATGTCTGTGTAAAGCCTCGTGCAACAAGGCGGGCCTTGTATCTGTCAATAGAACCATCTGCATTTTGCTTCACCGTAAACACCCACTTGCAGCTCACCGGGGACACATATGAAGGTATAGGAACTAGACTCCAAGTTCCCCTAGATTGAAGTGCCGCCATTTCTTCCTCCATTGCTAGCCGCCATCTACTATCCTGTAGAGCATCTTGATAATTCCGTGGAATATCTACAGCTGACAATGCCACCACAAAGTTCCTGAAATCCCCAGATAGTCGCTCAAATGACACAGAAGCTACCAATGGATATGTAACGCAACTCCTCTTCGATTTGCGTATAGCAATAGGAACATCTAAATCAGTTGTGTCCACATCTGGCTCCTGCAACATATCCTGCTCAGAAATATCATTAGATCCATCTTCAGTACATACCATAGGCGAGCTAGGAGATGAGTCATGACCATGAGCTGGAGGAGGCATGCGGGTATAATGGAACGGTAGTGGTGATATGGGGATTTGTGGTGGTGGTGGTGGTGGTGGTGGTGACAGTGCTGGAGGTGGTGGAGGTGGTGACGGTGCTGGAGGTGGTGTTGTCATGTATATGGCGTCGGTAGGCAGTGGATGTAGCTGCTGATCACCAGAGGCTGAAAAATACACTACAGATTCGAAAAATGTAACATCTGCACTGACCATATACCGCCGACGCAGAGGATCAAAACACTTGTACCCCTTCTGAGTTCTGGAGTACCCAAGAAAGACACACTTGACAGCCCTAGGAGAGAGCTTGTCAGTGCCAAGAGACAGCTGGTGGACAAAGGCGACTGAACCAAACACACGGGGAGTAAGAGAAAACAGATCCTTCCTAGGATAGATAAGGGAAAAAGGTATCTGTTCATCCAAGACAGAGGATGGCATACGGTTGATTAAGTAACATGCAGTGAGAACCGCATCACCCCAGTAAGAATAAGGAACATGACTCTGTATAAGGAGCGATCTTGTGACATCTAGTAGGTGGCGATGTTTTCTTTTAGCAATTCCATTTTGTTGAGATGCATGAGCACAGGATGTTTGGTGGATAATCCCTTTTGAGGAGTAATAGTTGGCAAGGACATGAGTGCACAGTTCAAGGGCATTATCACTTCTTACAAACTTCACATATGTGGAGAAAACATTTTGAATTTCATTCAGAAAATGGATAATAATGTTACCTGCTTCAGATTTATTTTTCATCAAAAATACCCATGACACACGAGAGAAGTCATCCACAAAAATTATATAAAATCTGTGTCCCTGATGATCAGGTACACGACTCGGACCCCAGACATCAATATGAAATAACTCAAACTTGGAGGTACTACTCCGACCTGGACGACTGGGAAAGGTCGACCTGTGATGCTTTCCCAACTGACAAGCCTCACATTGGATAGGTGTGTGAGGAAGACCCTGGGGTAACACACGACGCAACTTCTGAAGTGGTAGATACCCAAAGCGCAGATGCCACAGCAAAGGAGATACTGGTCCAGTGAGAAGTGATGAGGTTCCAGCGAATGGAGTCTGATTTAGGCGGTAGAGGCCTCCTTGCTCATAGCCACGACCAATCACGTTGCCCGTATGGATGTCCTGAAAGATAAGAGAAGATGGATCAAAAATTGCCCGACAATGTAGATCCTTCGTAATCTGACTAATTGACAACAAATTCATTGAAAAATCAGGTGCATGTAGCACATTCTTGAGCTGCATAAAAGATGTCAGTCTAATCTCCCACTGACCAGTGATTGGGGAATGTGTACCATTGGCAATTACTACTGTTCGGCCTGGAGGGATCTGAGAGTATCCTGTAAGTAGACTCTGATCGCCACATAGGTGATGTGTAGCGCCCGAGTCCATAATCCACGGTAATGTATCTGATCTACTACTGGTAAATGCAAGTATACTACCTGAAGCATTGGTTGACGCAGAGGCAGAGGCAGCAGCATCAGATTGACTCTCAGTAGTAGGTGCTGGTCCTGATGGGGGAATAATGCCCCTTAGGCGGGCAACTAGATCATCGAACCGCTGATCCAAAGTAGCAGCAGATGGAGGCTCTATCTGCTCAGCGACTCGTGCAGATGCAGGAAATCCATGCTTCGAGTAGCATGTGTCTTCATTGTGTCCAACGCGATGACAGTAGGTACAGGTTGGCCGAGTGCGGCCTCCTCGTCCACGGGGTCCCCGTCCACGGCTCTGATGATGAAATCTGTGATCCCTGTTGGCTGCCATGGCTGAAGTATTCTGATTCGTGGCCGTGGAAGAAACTGTGATCCGACTCAGTCTATGAAAAGCTTCCTCCATGGGAGGAATAGTAGAGTCGGCTAAGATCTGAGATCGTGTCGCCTCATACTCTGGATCAAGTGCAGCAAGGAACACGCCTACCATAGTCGCATTCCGATATGTCTTCTGTTGTTCTGGCGTGGTTGTCAGGGGCATGAAGCTGTAAAGCTTCTCGAACATCCCTCTCAGTGATGTGTAGAGAGAATGTAGAGGGCGACCATTCTGCTTTATAGTGAATATATCATGCTGGAGTTGCAGAATCTTTGTCTCGTTCTTCACCTGCGAATATGTAGCCGCCAGAATGTCCCACATATCCTTGGCCGTGGGTTGATGTAGAATGTCGTTGGCAATCTCAATTGCCAACGTACCAGATAGCCATACTTTGGCATATGCATCATCAGCCTCCCAAGAGGCATTGGCTCCAGTCTTCTCAGCAGGCTCTGGTTCGATAAGAATGTGCTTCTTACCCGTTGACTTCATCATGCTCATGAACTGCATTGCCCACAGTTCATAGTTTGTACCGTCCATCTTTACAATAGGCGTTGGACCACGAAAGGTGCCAATAGATGGGATATCCGCCTTGCTTTCTGACATACTGGAGACTGAAGACTGGAGCGATTGACATAGGATGAAATTCGTCTACAATGACATAGACGGGTTTAGTTGCACGTGTAGACCTCAAGCAACTAAACCAATGTAGATGACGGTGTGCGCTTTAGGGCTTAGCACACGCGCACGCGCACAAGAAGCACGCGTACACTCAACCGGGAGGCCGCACAGTCACACGGATGCTGGTGCGCGTTGCGCACACTGGTAGCACGATGTTGCGTGCACTGGCACGCTCGGTTATGCGTGAAGGAGCACGCGCACGCCTGCTGGGTCATGCGCAGGCACGCGCAGTTGCGCGTGAAGGATGGCGCGCAGCCGCACAGGGGAGAGGAGCAGCGCACCCGCACGCGAAGTGCTACAGCGCGCAGAGGAGCAGTGCGCGGAAGGCTGCGCACTCGCGCAGGGGAGACGCTAGCGCAGAGGAGGCGCGCAGAGGAGGCGCTAGCGCAGGAGCAGCAGCAAGGGTGCAGCCGCGCGTGCGGCGGAGGAGGAGGTGGCGCCGATGAGAGAGAGAGAGAGAAAGAGAGGTCGGCCGGTGGGGTAGGGTAGGGTTAGGATTTCGAGAACTCCGATCTAGGACCGTCGCTCTGATACCATGTTGGGAAAAATGAGCGAGATGTTTATTCCATAAGCCCTAGGCTCTCTTATATAGGAGAGTAGCCTATGGGTAAATTACATAAAGCATACAACTGAAAAAGAAAATAGCATAACCATACAGAAACTAATACATGTGTTAACAGCAGGTGTATCACTTTTTGTCTGGATTGCATCCATGATATAAGCATGTAAAGGATCAATTTTTTATTGTTGATGTACTACACACACTTGAGACCATCTTTGGTCGCCTGCAGGAACATGATTTGCCAACTGAGCAACGTACTACTTCTACTCCATCTGCGGACACTACAACCTATTATGCTCGGGGACGACCCAACTACTAGGGAGGATGCGACCGTAATTTTGGTCGTGGTCAAGGTCGTGAGTCTGGACGTGGACGTGATCCTACTACTGCTTGATATCTAGCCTGCATACATTGTAGATGTTGGAATCATCCATCTGAGCATTGCTGGGCAAAGTTTGGCATGTTGCCTAATGCCAACAGTGACTTAAAGACAACTTCATATGAGGACCCATATGTCGCTATTGAGAACTCACATGATCAATCTTCTGGTGATAGTTAGGCACATTTACGGCCTCTGAATATGCTCGTCTTCTACAACTTCTGCAGAACTCCTTAGTCGGTGACAATATTATTGATGCTCCTACTGCTAGTTTGGCTACTATTTAAGGTATAATTGCCAACTCTGCTTATGCATCCAACCCTGCATGGATTATTGATTCCGATGCGCCGACTCATCTGACGGGAGAAGATAGCCTTCTCCCCTCCTCGCAGTTGTCTTCCAGTGTGAAGACTGTTCGGTTGCTAATAGGGCACATTTGCATGTGACTGTTGTGGGCACTGTGGAGTTTTCCTCTAAACTTCGACTGACTGGAGTTCATTGAGCTCATGTTTTTCCACTGTCTTTTATCTGTTCAAAATCTATGCACTGAGCTTAACTGTAGAGTTAGTTTTTATGAGGTCTGTTGTTATTTTACGGACATTAGATGAGACAGTTATTTGGTGGCAGGGGCATGAGAAAAACGACCTCTATTATCTTGGTATCCCATCCGACTCTAGGTTTGCTAGCGTTGTGTCAATCTTCGAAGACCCTCTCCTCTGGCACCTCCGCCTCGATCATCCGTCTACCAAAGCCATCTCCTTTGTGTTTCTCAAACTCTCTATGCTCAAACCTTTTGAATACGAGGCGTGTCAGCTTGGGAAACATCATCGAATGTCTTTCCCTATTCAAACTGAGTCGTGTCATGAAGTACCTTTTTTTTATTCCATTGTGATATTTGAGGACCCTATCCGATCTATACTCTGAGTGGACACAAGTATTTTATCATTTTTGTTAATGATTACTGTAGAGACTTATGTTATGATTTTATGTACCTTTTCTTATTTCGTACTTATTCTCTGAACTCTTATGTAATTTACCCATAGGCTATTCTCCTATATAAGAGAGCCTAAGCTTCTATGGAATAACAATTCTCTCTTTTCCACAAACATGGTATCAGAGCCAAAACCCTAACCCTACCCTATCAACCCACCCGCCGCCCACCCTCTCTCTCTCCTTGCTCGCGGCGCCGCCCCCCCCCCCTGTCGGATCTTCCCAGCCCTCCAGCCCACCGTCGGGACCCCCCAGACCGACGGGGATCTCCAGCTCATCGTTGGGCCCTCCCCAGCCCACCGCCGGGCTATCCAGCCCACCGTCGACCTCCCCAGCCCTTCGTCGAGCCCTCCCTCCTCTACCCCAGGCCACTGTCGGGCCCGCCATCCCTCCGCCAGGGCCCCAACCCTCCTCCAAGGCCCCGTCTAGCCGCAAAGCCTCCTGCCGGCCACTTAACCACTCGCCGGCCGATATATTGGCATGGCTTTGAGTGCATAAAATCTACATATGCACTCAAATCCTATCCGGTTGATGTAGACATCGTCTTTGGTCTACAAACCTTAGTTTTCATCTCCGACTAAATATCATAAAGTAAAGTCGACATGCCCTCTATAGGCGCCTTCAAAGGTCCTGCGCCAATTGTCAAGATGGATGGGACGAACTATGAGCTTTGGACGATGCAGTTCATGAGTCTCATGAAGTCAAATGGTAAGAAGCATATTCTTACCGAGGATGAGCCAGAAGAGAAAACAGGGATCTATGCCTCGTGGGAGGCCGATGATGCTTATGCCAAAGTTTGGCTATCATGCACACTATCGATGGAGATTGCCAATGATGTCCTCCATCAACCCACTGTCAAGGCAATGTGGGATATTCTGGCCGCTACATATTCCCAAGTACGGAACAAGACCAAGATGTTACAGCTTCAGCATGATATATTCACGATGAAGCAGAATGGGCGGCCACTTCACTCGTTGTACACGTCCCTGAGAAGGATGGTCGAGAAACTATATAGCACCATACCACTCACGACGACTCCAGAGCAGCAGAAGACCTTTCGGAATGCTACCATAGTGGGCGTACTACTTGTAGCGCTAGATCCTGAATATGAAGCAGCCCGCTCTCAGATTTTGGCCGATGTTGTTATTCATCCTATGGAGGATGTTTACCGGAGGCTTAGTCGCATATATGTTTCCTTCAGCTCATCTACTCCACCCCCATCGACGATGGCAGTATCGCGTGGGAGAGCTGGTCAGTCTTCTGCTCGTGGACGAGGAGGTCGCTTTCGCCAGCCATGTTCATTTTGTCATCGCACAAGTCACTCAGAGGAGACATGCTACTCAAAGCATGGGTTCCCAGCATCAGCGCGTGTAGCCGAGCATGCCACATCTCAGTCAACATCCACTCCAGATAATCGGTTCGAAGAACTTGTAGCGCGTCTACGAGATATTATGCCTCAATCATCTACTGATTCTCCAGGTGGCTCTTCAGATATTGCTGCCACAACTTCTGCTAGTTCGTCTGCCACTTCCAGTACCTTAGGTAGTGCCATTGCCTTTACATCTTGTCATGATCTCTCCGATTGGATTATAGATTATGACGCCACAAATCATCTCTGTCGTGACAGAGAGAGACTTGAGTCATACAGGGACATCCCATCTGGCCGCTCAGTGTTGATAGCAGATGGGACTCATTCCCCCATCATTGGACAGGGGGAGATCGTCTTATCACCTTCTATGCATTTACAGAATGTTCTTCATGCTCCTGAGTTCTCCATGAATTTGTTATCCACTAGTCAGATTACGAAGGATTTGCACTGTCGTGCTATATTTGACCCATCCTCTCTCATTTTTCAGGACATACTCACATGCAGGGTGATTGGTTGTGGCTCTGAGCAGAATGGCCTCTATCGTCTGCTCCGGAATTCCTATGCTGGTGTCTCTTCATATTCTGCCGGATCAGTTTCTCCATACACATGGCATCTCCGCTTTGGCCATCTCCCGCTCCAGAAAATGCGACATCTCTTTCCTCAGATCTCTCCGAGTTCGTCATTTCGTTGTGAAGCATGTCAGTTGGGAAAGCATCACCGGTCTAGCTTTCCTGGTCGTCAAAGTCGGAGTAGTAGCTCCCCGTTTGAGTTGTTTCATATTGATATTTGGGGTCTGAGTCGTGTACCTGATCATCAGGGACACAGGTTTTATCTAGTTGTGGTTGATGATTTTTCTCGTGTTTCTTGGGTCTTTCTTTTGAAGAATAAATCTGAAGCAGGGGATGTTATTAAAAATTTGATTAATGAAGTGCACAATGTCTTTTCTTCTACTGTCAAATATGTTCGTACAGATAATGAATTGGAATTATGCACTCGCTCTCTTTCTCATTTTCTTTTGTCTAAGGGCATTATCCACCAAACAACATGTGCTTACACTTCTCAACAGAATGGAGCGGCAGAGAGAAAGCATCGACATCTTCTTGATATCACTTGAACTCTGCTTATCCAGAGTTGTGCGCCTATCACCTTTTGGGGGGACGTTGTTCTTACAGCCTGCTATCTTGTCAATCGCATGCCATCGTCTGTCCTCCGTGAGAAAATTCCTTTGTCCGTTATTTTCCCTGATAAGGAATTATTCTCACTTACTCCTCGTGTATTTGGTAGTGTGGCATTTGTTCATCACCTGTCTCCTGGACTTGACAAACTCTCTCCTAGAGCTGTCAAGTGTGTCTTCGTAGGTTACTCTCGGACTCAGAAGGGTTATCGGCGCTACGACCCCATAAACAAAAAAAATATTTTGTCAGTGCTGATGTTACATTTTTTGAACCCGTCATGTACTTCTCCCCTGCAGGATACAGGTTGGTCTAGTCTACTTCTGATGGTGATATCTGTGTTCCTCCTCCTCCTACTCTGAGTCCACCAGAGTCTACTCCTACTCCTGTTGTTGCACCACCACCACCTCCACAACCACCTGTCCCACCTTTACTTAAATTCTATACACGTCGGTCGGGTCCTGCTCAGACTACACGCCAGGAATCCAACACGCCTCAGGTATGTTCAGATGTCATTACTACTGATGGGTCAGATATTGTACATGTGCAGGATTCTTCATTGCAGGAGGAGGTTGCACCATCTAGTACAGTGGATGACGATCTTGATGTTCCCATTGCTATTCGGAAGCAGAAATGGACTTGTGCGTCCTATCCCCTTGCTTCCCATGTGTCCTTTCACCGCCTCACAGGGGACTTTCAGAGGTTTGCTACAGCTTTGTCTTCGTGGATTTACCACGGACCTATCAGGAAGCTATGAAGATTGAATGCTGGCGATTGACTATGGAAGAAGAGATGCGTGCTTTACAGTCTCGTGGTACATAAAGCTTGGTGAATGCTCCACCTGGTACATCCATTGTTAGCTGCAAGTGGGTATTCACAGTTAAATACCATTCAGATGGCAGTCTAGATCGGTACAAAGCACGACTTGTTGCGCGAGGTTTCACACAGACCTATGGCGTAGACTATATGGATACTTTTTCTCCAGTGGCTCCTCACTCTACTCTTCGCATTCTCCTATCGGTTTCTGTGGTACGTGACTGGTCTATATCTCAACTTGATGTCAAGAATGCCTTCTTGTATGGAGATCTGCAGGAGGAAGTCTACATGCAGCAGCCACCAGGGTTCACTGCTGAGGGGGAGAGTCAGATGGTGTGTAGACTTCACAAGGCGATTTATGGCCTTAAGCAGAGTCCACAAGCATGGTTCCAGAAGCTTTCCCACCTTATTGAACGACAGGGATCCAAAAGATCAAATGTGGATCACTCGTTGTTCATTCAAAAGACCTCTACAGGTATGGTTGTCATCATGGTCTATGTTGATGATATTCTGGTTACAGGAGATGATGTTCAAGGAGTAGAGAGGGCAAAAGCATTCTTGGGTCGTCAGTTTATCACGAAGGACCTTGGTACCCTAAGATACTTTCTGGGGTTGGAATTTGCCAGGAATGCACAGGTCTGGTGATGATCCAAAGGAAATATATTACAGATTTTCTGATTGAAACAGGCATGGCTGGATGTAGACCATCAAGTACTCCCATGGACCCCGAGCATGAAATTGTATGACAACGATACTGAAGAAGTCGACAAGAGAAGATATAGAGAGATGGTGGGTAAACTCCTTTATATCACCATAACTCGATCCGATATTACTTTTGCAGTAAATCGGTGAGTCAGTTTATGGAGCAGCCACGACAAATTCATATGGATGCCATATACATGATACTGAGGTATCTAAAGTCTTCTCCAGGCTCAGGGTTGCTATTTAGAAAGGGCACGAATTTATCTATTTCAACGTGTGCAGATGCAGAATGCAGGGTGTCCTAAGGATCGAAAGTCTACATCAGGATTTGCCGTTTTTGTTGGAAGCTCTATGGTCTCGTGGAAAAGCAAGAAACAAACTGTTGTAGCAAGGTCCAGCGCTGACTCTGAATATAGGGCCATGGCGCAAGCAAGCACGGAGATAATGTGGGTTCGAGCTGTGCTATAAGATCTACATATTGTTGTACCTACCCATGCAACTTCTGTGTGACAATCAGGCAGCATTGTTTATTGCCAACAATCCAGCATTCCATGAGAGAACAAAGCATATCGAAGTTGACTGCCATTACACTAGAGACATGATCCAGAAAGGCTTGATATCTATGTCTCATGTTAGCTCAGAGGATCAGACTGCCGACATTTTTACCAAACCACTGCTCAGAGGACCCTTTCAGAGATATTCTTCCAAGCTGAGCATGATAGACATCTATGCTCCATCTTGAGGGGGAGTGTAGAGACTTAAGTTATGATTTTATGTACCTTTTCTTATTTCGTAGTTATTCTCTGGACTCTTATGTAATTTACTCATAAGGTTATTCTCCTATATAAGAGAGCCTAGGGTTCTATGGAATAATAATTCTCTCTTTTCCACCAACAATTATAGTAGATCATCTTGGGTCTATTTGTTGAAAGAGCATCCAAAGATTAATATTGTGAAGAATTTCTTCTATTATGTCAAGAATATTTTCTCTTCAGGTGTTCAAGTTTTTCGTTCTGATACTACCTTAGAATTTACCCAACGTGATCTAACAAACTTCTTTGCATCCCAGAGCACCATTCATCAAACCTCATGTTCCTCTACTTCCCGGTAAAACGGGGTAGTAGAAAGGAAACTCAGACATCTACTAAATATTGCAAGCCCCCTCCGCACCCAGATAAAAGCTCCTAAAACCTATTGGGGGGATGCAGTTCTTACCGACATCTATCTTATCAACAGAGTACCCTCTAGTTACTTCCCTACATGGCTCCAACCCGTTCTCCCTGCTATACCCAATTGAGTCACCATTTCCTCCACCACTGAGAATCTTTGGATGTGTGGCCTTTGTTCATAATTTTCACACTACAGACAAACTATCTCATTGTGCAATCAAATGTGTTTTCCTAGGTTACTCTCGCACTCAGAAAGGTTACATGTGTTATGACCCTACTGGGCATCGCTATTATATCTCTTCAGATGTAACCTTTTTTTAGCAGACCAGCTTCTTCACTCAATTTGTAATCGGCATTCATCTGGATCTCCCGCCTCTACCCATTGTCTATAAGTGTAAGCAAATGTCTCCATCACCAGATGTTCCTTTACCTATGTCTTTATTGCAGGATGATATGCCTTCTTCGAAGACCCTCTCCACTATTGTCCCGGATGGTCCTCAGGAGCTTCTCATTGCTCTACGCAAAACTAAGAGGCAATGTACTTTTCATCCCATATATCATTTCACATCTACTGCTAGTTTATCATCTACTGACAGAAGATAGGCAGATGCTCTCATAACTATTTCCATTATGAGAGACCACCATAGTGCTCTACAGGATTCAAGATGACGACATGCTATGAATGAGGAGATGGATGCTCTTACTTCCAGAGGGACGGGATTCGGTACAATGTCCCAAGGGGACTAAACCTTTGGCATGCAGATGAATCTTCACAACCAAGCAATCATCAGATGGTTCCATTGACAGATTGAAAGCTCGTCGTGTAGCCAAAGGATTTCCAGACATATGGGGAGGATTACTTCGAGACATTTTCACCAGTTGCACAAATGGGCTCTATAAGGACTATTCTTTTAGTGGCAGCTAACAAGGCATGTCCTATCTTTCAACTAGATGTGAAAAACGTGTTCCTATGTGGATATCTTGATGAGAAGGTGTACATGATGCAACCTCCGGGTTACGAAGTTGAGGGGGCGTATGTCGACTTCACAAGGCAATATATGGTCTGAAGCAAAGTCCAAAAATATGGTTCGACAGACTTACTACAGAAATCAGCACTCTTGGCTTTCAGAGAACAACATCTGACTATTATGTGTTTGTCAGAAGACGTACAACTAGTATTGTTATACTTGTTGTTTATGTAGATTATATGGTTGTCAAAGGTGATGATGATAAGGGGGTACTAGAGACCAAGGTCTTTCTCTAGAAGGTGTTCGTCACCAAGGACCTTGGTCCACTACGCTATTTTTTGGGCATAGAAGTACTATACACTATAGAGGGACTTCATCTCTCACAGAGGAAATATTGTCTGGGCATCCTTACTGAAGCTGGATTACTTGGATGCAAGCCCTATGGTATTCCTACAGATCCTAAGAAACACTCCACATCCTATGATCATGTCTTCGAAGATGTTACTCGATACAGAAGCTTGGTTGTTAAACTTCTTTTTTTGAGAAACCAACGGGTGAGCCTTCTCATGGGGGGGTGGGGTTCACCGCCAATAAAATCTATTAAAAAGTTTTAGAGTACATTACCATGATAGCCACATATTAGGCAAACTTCTTTACCTCACTGTCACCAGACTGGATATCTCTTGTGCAGTGAGTAGAGCTAGCTAACACATGGAGCAACCTTGTTACAGTCACTGGAAGGATGTCCTCCAGATTATACGATACTTGAAGGAATCACCAGGACGTGGTCTCTTTTATGGGGCAAATGGCTACACCGTTGTTCTCGTCTATGATGATGTTGATTGCGTAAGTTCACCGGAGGATCGTCACTCCAGCACAAGATATGCTATGATGGTTGGATGAAACCTTGTTACTTGGAGAAGCAAGAAACAGACTGTTGTATCTAGATCCAGTGCAGAAACAGAGTACATGGTGATGGCTCTGGCTACCTGCGAGATCACATGGTTATTGACTTTTATACAAGAACTCGATATTGTTGTTACCACTCCTATTCCACTATATTGTTATAACAAATCTGCTACATACATTACCACGAATCCTGTATTCCACGAGTGAACCAAGCATGTAGAAATTGACTACCATTTTGTTCGTGATGTCGTCCGGATTGGAAAGATTACTACTCACATCACCACAAATTTTCAACTTGCAAATGTATTCACGAAGACCTTACCCAAGAAGCACCTCTCTTGGATAGTTTTCAAGTTGGGCATGACAAATAGATATCCTCCAACTTGAGGGGGAGTGTCAGTCATGTATTCTTATGGTTCTTGTTTAATCATTGTATTCCCTTTAGGGGTACTTATGTGTTTTTCTCAGTTTTGAGCTCTTTAGGGATTTTATCCTATATAAAGACCCACATACCTTGGGAATAAGACATGCAATTCCGTTCTCTCTTGTTTTTTCCACACTCCTTCAGGATTGCGGCTTCGTACGACAGTAGAACCATGGGTAATTTTTTTGGTAAGATACACACAGTCATCTCACTAAGGTTGTTCAATGGTGACACCTCTAACATCCTGATGATTGTGGTAGAAGCCATATGTGAAGTCATAATAGAGGCCATTAAGGCGGCGACAGAGGTAGATTTATGATGGCAAGACATGGACAACAGTGGTGGGTGGTAAGGTAGTTGGAGGCGATGGGATGGATGTGGCGTTAGGGGCAGAGACATGGAGGCAAAGGGTGGGTGGAGCAGTGATATTGGGTTGCGATTGACCTCGACGAAGAGGGATTATCAATGGTGGGTCGCTCGAGGAGGTAAGACTAGGGCTCGAGCATAGCACTCGTAATGGAGGTTATAGAGGGTGCAAAAGTCAAAGATACTAGATTTGAAGGAAGCATGACAGGCCTTGGAAGAAGGGAGGCCGAGTATCAATCCTCAAGAATGGAAATGCATCGTCTCATGTTTTTAGGGTAAGAAAGGACAGGTAGGGATGTTGGGGATGGTAGTGGGAGGTTACTTGAGGAAGCCCGATTTCAAATCTGACATAACTGGGGACGACATGATTTCAAATCTATTCAATGAAGGCTTAGTGGCAAGGTCTTCTGATAAAGATTTGAAAGATGTTGAGGGAGGTGGCTAGGTGGACGACCCAATTTCAAACCTGACATAACAGAAACCTCACAAACCAAGTTGAGGCAACATGGTCAACATGTCTAGGGTGCAGGTTCCCTAGACATGTGAGGGGCTCGAAAGGGGAGGTCGGATTCCAATGTTCCTTTAAAGATTAAGTGGAGGATTTAAATGCCAAGTCATGGAGCTATTGAGGGTACAAGTCCTACTCGTTCCCAATTTCAATCAAGTGTCCTCCTTTCATGCACACCATGATGGGGATTGAGTACTGATTTTTGCAAACTTTGTTTGTGCAATTCGGCATGAGTAATGGTGAGCTGGCAGTGGTGAGGAGGTCAGAGGGGGACAAAATCATTGATTGTCGATTAGGCTCGGGTTAGATACATGTTTCGAAGGTAGGTGTTTAAGTGCAATGAAGCAGGGGGCAATGTTGGGTGGGGAAGTAGATGAGGATTCGAGGGAAAAGGTTTTCAGATGGCTCAAGGATGTTAGGAGGTTGTCACGAGAAATTAATACAGTTCAGGACTAAGCTGAGGGGCCAAATAATATTTTTCATGATTAAAATAAGTCCCAAGGGTCTCAATGTAATTCCTGTTTATTCTCTTATGTGTTTTTCTTTTTTTTCGAAAGAATTATGTATTTTAATTATTTGAGTAATGAGTACGAGGTTTTAGAAATGCCTTCCCGGTGATACAAAAAGGTGGATTGCAAGGGAGTACAATAGACAATGGAGAAAAGGAACCGTACGCAAGCCCCCACCTCCCCCCCTAACCCACCCCTGACTCTTCTTCTCCCACCTTCCCCTCATCTCCCTTCAACCCTAAACCCACACAATCACACCCCTCTCGATGCCAGCCCCTCGCCTCCTCCACCCTTGAATTACTCACCCAACGCATCCACTCCATCTTCATCCTCAAATACTGCCACCACCAGCCCAAACATCGCCACCTTGGCTAGCCATCCATCTCTGCCCCCACAACATACCACCACCCTTCTCTCCTTCCAACCATTGCAATACTTCGCCAAATCCCCCTCCTCCCGGTTTCACTAACAAATGCCACCGCCCCACAAACATCAAGCGTCGGACCAATGGTTGCTAACCCTAACCGCAGTCGCAAAGCCCCTTCTCAGGTTGCCATCTCCTCTCCCCACATTTCTTGAGTCATGGGTTTGCTTTATTTTATTTGTTTAATTGGATTTCAGTTTGGTAGTTTTGAGACTGCTATATTTTTTCTTCATAAAGGAATAATCTAATGTTTATCCTCAGATCTCAGCCCTCTCAGCCCTAAATGTATTTTAATAATTGACATAGTAATTGTTTCAAGTAAAAGAAAATCAATTCGGATTCATGCTAGAACGCTCAACAATTGAAGATATCTACTTGTTGAGGAGAACAATGGAGATTTATAGAGCTAAAATGAAGAATATCCATATGATTTTCATTGATTTGGAGAAGGCTTATGATTCTGTCCCACGGGAGATATTGTGGAGAGTTTAGAGAAGAGACAAGTATGTGTACTATATATTAACCTTATAAAAGATATGTATGATAGGGCTTCATCTTGTGTAAGGATACAGTCTGGGAAGACTGATTATTTTGACATCAACATTGGTCTGCATCAACGTTCAGCTTTGAGTCCATTCCTTTTTACTTTGATTATGGACGAGATGACAAGTCACATTCAGAATGAGATATCTTGGTGTATGTTATTCGCTGATGATATTGTGTTGATTGTAGAGATGGAGTAAATAAGAAGCTTGAGGTCTAGAGACACGCATTGGAGACTAAAAGATCTCGTATAAGTAGGGTTAAGACTGAATATAGAGTGCACTTTTGATGGAAACAATGGTGAAGGAATCGAGGTGAAGATTAGTGACGATAACATTTAGAAGAGAGATTCTTTTAGATATTCGAGGATTATTTTGCGACATGATGGGAAAATTGATAGAGATGTTACTAATAGAATAAATGCAGGTTGGCTAAAATGGAGAGGAACTTCTACTATTCTCTGTGATAAGAAAATTCCTTTGAAAATCAAAGGAAAGTTTTATAAAGCAGTCGTGAGACCTGTTATGCTCTATGAATATGAATGTTGGCATATGAACCATAAACATGTGCAGAGAATGGTAGTAGCAGAAATGAAAATGCTAAGGTAGATGTGTGGACACACACGTAAAGATTGGATTCGGAATGATGCGATCAGAAGAAAAGTTGGTGTAGTTCTGATCGAGGATAAAATGCGAGAAAATCACTTAAGGGGACTTCGCCATTTGCAAAGGACAACTGATGCACCGGTGAGGAAATGCGAGTTTTGGGATGTTAAGCTGGTTAAGAGATGGCGATGAAGGTCCAAGAAGCATCGGAATGACATTATACGATATTAGTTTTTTGGATCTAAGACCAAGAATGACCGAAGATAGATCTGAATGGAGGCAAGGAATCCAGGTAATCGACCCTACTTAATGTGGGAAAAGGCTTTGTTATTGTTGTTGACCAGGTGATCGTTTCAATTCTATAGTTGTCTCCAGTTTGGTTACATTCTTCATTTGCATTTCTTATTTTCTTTCCTCGTATGTTCCACAATAATATCACATCATTTAAGATTGATTATTCAACATTGTTCATCTAGACCGATTCAAAGGTCAAGGGACCTAGAAGCTTCCCACGATCATTAGGGAGGGTGGTGAACTATGGATACGTATCCTGATGATATTATATTGGTTGGATTTCAACAGAGTTTTTAGAATTGGACAACATCCATGTGATGGCTCTAAACAGTTCAAGTTTGCCCTCGATCTCTCTTTTTTGTATATGATGGATAGTGTATATGTATACTTTGTCTTCCCTTGTGTTGATGGTTCCCTTGGTTATCCGCTTATTGCTTATTTGGAATCGCACACCCCTGACTGTGGCGTTGAACGAAATTGCCCTTTAGTTTTTTGTTTTCAGTGGATTCATGTTGGCTTCATCAGGAAGCTCATGTAGATTATTGCATCAGCTCAAAAAGCACAAGTTGCATTGGAATCTAGAAGTAGAGTGGAAAAGTGAGTTCATAATTACATACAAGGAGTCGATTATAGCAGTTGTAATCCATCCACTCTATCAACCTGCCTATTCCTTAGGAAGAGCGAACTAATGGTCCTTTGCTTGCTTCACCGGCTCCATTTGACAATCCTACCCATGTGAGATTCACCTCTACCCTGACATCTTTAGTCCTTCCACATAAAATGAAGAAAGGGTCAAGCGGCTCCACCTCTACCCACACAAGGAGCAACAATTATCACTACCTGAAATAATTCTCGACTATCTCTCTTTTATCAAAAATCTCATGTGTGACAGTAGCCAGCGGAGTATCTTGACCCACAATGGAACATGTATGTCCCAAATGAACTTGCAATCACATCCAGCTCTCCAGAAGTGGGTGCTGAGAGCGCAACCAAAGTTGGATACGCATTTCTCACTGAGACTCCTTCTCTTGCCACTTTTAGTGATCCCAACACATCGTAGGACCCTTGACGGTGCCTAGGAGAATCATGAGCTGCATAAAATCAAGAAGTCTTTGCTCAAAAAATGTTGAGCAGAAAGATGGAGCCGAGCACTGTCTGCCCAAGCTTTTCATACCGCTATGCATCTGTCCAACGATAAAGCAAACAAATGCAGAAATCTCTCTAAGAGGGACCCTCAATTTATCCAGTCATCAATCCATAAGGTAAAGGAGCAATTATTTTCCAATACTAGACCCATTTTAATAGAGAGCACATACAAGAGAACAGATACCCTTCTAAAATGTGGATGTGAGATGTTGTTAACGAGGCACAGGGGAATGCTGGACGTGAATTTCGTTGATGCCACGACCAACCTACAAACCAGATCTTCACTGCTTCCCTAAATCCTCACCACCTACTTCAACATGAGAACGTAATTCATTGTCTCAAGTCTCAGAACACTCGGGTCCCCTTCTTCAGTCAAGAGTGCGATCGACTCAAGGTCCACTAAATGAACTCCCCTAAAATTCATGTTGTATGTACTGCAAAAAAAACCTCAGCATGATCATTCCTAACCAATAATGAATGACAATAACTAAAAGTGTAGAAGACATGGAAAATATAGGAATAGCCAATAACCGCTCTAACAAGTACCATACATCCTCCCCTACAGAGCATGAGGCCTTCCACCATACAGCTTCAGTTCCAACTTCCAACTTCTCTTTGACAAGGAACCAATCTGCTATATGAAGCCGACCATTGGAGAGCGAAAAGCCCCAAGTATCGAATTGGCAGCGAACCACGAGCAATGCCTAGAACTGTGCAAGCAATATTATTCTCCTCAGAAAGGTCAAACGGGACAAAAGCATTTTTTTACAATTGATCACTATCTCATCGAAAATATTCAAAATTGAAACCATCCCTTTTGCCTTGTCCTCATCCCCTAAAATGAAGAAGATAGTATCATCTGCTTATTGAAGGATGAGGATGGAAATGTCTCCAACCAACTAGCTTGCAGGAAACTTATGGCGTACAACCCACTCCACCATAATCACACGAAATCTGCTGCCAACACAAAGAACCGTGGGGTTAAAATGCACCCCCTGAAAAACATCAAGTTGGAGCTAGAAGAAACCTCCCTCAGGATACCCATTCACCAAAATCGAATAGGAAGTCACAGTGACGCACCTCTTCTTCCACGAGATCCAGATATCTGCGTACCTTAGACTAGCCAAAACAGTGCACATAAAGTACTAATCCACACTATCCTAAGCTTTGGAGAAGTCAAGCAAACCTCCACGGTGTCTTTGTTTCCAATCCGCCACAATCTCCATTTCCATCAATGGACTATCCATCATTTGTCTCCTCGGGTTACATGTAAGATTGCACTGGTGAAATGATGCGATTCACGACCACCCTAAGCTATTAGCCAGATCTTGGCCCAATAAGATAGACTGCATTAGACAATGCAATGGGCTGAAAATCCCCCCTCCCCCACCCACAAGACCTCCTTCGTCGGAAGCAGGAATAGAAGTGATATATTAACTCCATCAAAATCAGCATTTCCCTTTGCAAATTCTTCCATCAATTCCATGACATCCTCACCCACCACATCCTGGAACTCGCGAAAAAAAAAGATTGGGAACCTATCCAGGCAGGGATCCCCATCAGCAATCAACTCCATCATCATCGACTTCACTTCGTCTTTCTCAAAGCCAAGTGTTATAGCAGATCTCTTATCCCTAGAATTGCTAAATGTCATAGTGCCCCAACCATCATCACTTCATGCATAATAACCTAAGAAAGGGATCCACAAGCACCCCACCAATCTGGCAATCCCCCTCAACATGAACCTCATCCACCATAATAGATCTTACAATTTAACACTACATGTTGCTAGCTACCGCATGAGAAAACTTGGATGTTTGCATCTACCTCATTAATCCATTTCTGCCTAGATCTTTGCCTTCATTAAGTCCCAACCTTCATATCCTCCTCCTGAATGGAATGCTGAAAACCATCCCACTCCAAGATCTCCTCCATTGACAAATCTCAAGAGTCCTCTTTATCAAGCCTACTCGCCCCTTCATGCACCACATGGTGGCAAGTGCTTTGAATGGTCACATAACTCCTTGTATCGCATAGCAGCTTCTGTAAAGCCACCAACCTAGGAAACACCCGAACCATGGCCAAATCAAACCAATCAATGGACATCCACTAAACCAGCTCTCAAAAGCCACTCTCAAATAGCCATGATTTCTCAAATCTGAAGATGAATGGGGATAGACCGAGTCCTAAACAAGGGGGATGTGTATAATATGTGTTGAATATGTAATAGAGGAGGTAATTGGATCCCTCCGGGATCTGATGACCTCCCACTTATGTTTAGTCCCACATGGATGAGCAACGGGACTTTGGTCTGTCTGTGAGGCTATATATATAAGAAGCCTCATACCCTCTGTACTCAGTGAGAAGTTGAATAGATACATATGGCCCTTCGAGGCCTTCTCTCGTGATTTCATCCCGCTCCTTAGGGAGTAGGGTTCCACGTAAATCTATGTGTCAACATTTATCTTTATTTATGTTTATGCTTTGTTTATCGATTACGCTTCCGCTTCTCTTTCAACATGGTATCAGAGCAGGAAGATTTTTGGGAGTTTCGATTCTTAGATTTATGTTCTTAAAAGTTATGTTTTGCTAGAGATTTATTAATAGTTTAGGGTTTCACAAACCCTAGATCTTTGAAGCATGCAGTGGAGATGGGTTCATTCGTTGGAGAAAATTCCAGATTTCCATAGGAACCCTAATCAGTCCTTGCAGCCATATTATTTCTATTCGATATGATGCTCAATTCCAGAGCATGAGCAAGAAGCCGAAGAGGCTCTAACCCAACCACAGCTGTAAGTATCTCCATCTAAGATCCTCACGCACAAAAATTAAGGATCGGAGAAGAAGCCCCAACCTCTTGGTCGAGACTCCAGATCGCAGGCGAGGCCCCCCTCCTAGTCAATCTGGAATCCTACTCCCTCGTGCGCATCCAGGCGGCACCCTCCAAGCACCGTACCCTCTTCATTACCTTCAAGCAGAGGCATCTCCAGCATGCGGCATCGATACCCTGAAGTTCACGCAGCGGCAACCCTTTCCGTTCGCAGCCCTAGTCGACGAAGCCCTTATAACCTCGTGCTCAGAACATTGCCGTGCGAGGTCCTCATCTTCGTTGTGACCTTCCCGCCCATGACATGCGCCTCCTAGACCCCTTGTTCGTCTACTCCACCATCCTCGGCCGCGAGCATGCCATCTTCGTCAACCTCGAGCACATCTGGTGCATCATCAACGCAGACAAGATCTTCGTCCTCAACTCCCCCGACATCTACGTTATCGGGTACGCCGCTGAGTTCCAAAGGCATCTTGCGGTTGCACGACGCGAGGACCATGTCGCGGCATTCGAGATACAGTGGGGCTGAGCCTATCGGCGAGCCCTAGCCCCATCTCCAAGCGCATAACGCGACGCTCCAGGCGACAGCCTCCCGCGAGAACAGGAACCCATCAAGGGGCAGCGGCTACTTGGTATGCGGGTTACCATATGGGAACCCTAAAGGGGGTGAATACCCCTTCGACTCTTATTTAATTAAAAAAATGAAAGGGGCAGAGCTGCATTTTCATAAAAAAATGTGTTTGAGAGAAAATAAAAAAGGGGGGAGAAAGAGAGAGAGAGAGAGAGAGAGAGAGAAGGAGGTGCACTTTTGGTGGGCTCATATGGGCTGTGTAAAAAAATCTCTTGTTTAGGCTCTAGGAGCCCAGCCGTATGAAAAAAAGATGATGAAAGGCGAGGTAAAAAAATGAATGGCTTAAAAAATGGCTATGTACAAATAAAGTCGTATAAGAAAAAAAACAAAAAAAAGAGATTGGTTTGCAAGAAAAAATGCTTGTTTCTCCCAACTTGATGTTACATTATCAGGTATGGGAGAAAAGGGGAGTTAGAAATGACATATTCTTTAGGACTTCTGCGCATCCAAGAATGCTAGACCAGCACTCCAGACTACTGCTTCTACAGATCATCCGTCTTCACCGAACATTGACTTCTTCGTCAAGGTATATACTTCTTTTACTACCAGACTAGTACTCCGTGCTGGACTTCTTCTATTGCGACTTTTCTCCAGGAACGACTGAGATAAGTTCTGTTGACATGGTATCGCAATGACTCTACCGGTATGGCAGAGATATGTTCCGATGGCCTGAAAGCCGCAGACCCATCCTCGAGCGAGGTCTCCTATCAGCAGCAGACATATATTCTTCTTGTGATGTATCATGTGAAGATGTATTGTATATTTTTCCTTTCGGTTGCAAGCTGTAGCTTTCTCAGCTCCAGCTAGAGGGGGAGTGTTGAAGTATGTAATAGAAGAAGTAATTGGAACCCACCAGGATCCGATGACCTCCCTACTTATGTTTAGTCCCACATGGATGTGCAGCGGGACTCTGGTCTGTCTGTGAGGCTATATAAGGAGCCTCACACCCCTTGTACTCATGATAAGTTGAATAGAAACACATGGCCCTTTGAGGCCTTCTCCCGTGGTTTCATCCTGCTCCTTAGGGAGTATGGTTCTACGTAAATCTCTGTGTCAACATTTATCTTTTTGTATGTTTATGCTCTGTTTATCGATTACGCTTCCACTTCTCAGATTTCAACAATCTGAACGAAGGGTAGGACAAAACAAAGGCCTAAGAAAAAGATTCAAGAAGCTCAATGGACATGATAAAATGGTTCAAATGAGAGCGATTTCTCAAGTTCTTCCAAGTAAAGAGAGTATCATTCATATCGATCACCTTTAATTGTAACTCTCCAACATGTCAACAAAATCAGTTGAATGAGGATCAAGATTGATGATTACAAGACAAAAGGGTAACATTTAAATCACCCCCAATTGCCATGGTACCTCTGTAAATGATGATCTAATTACAAGGATCTCTGCCCACAACTCTGACAGCAAAAATGCATATCTCGGGTCGTAAACGCTAAAGATAACCAAATTGATGTCCAAAATATTATGGAATCCCTTTTTTACGAATCCACAGAAATTCTACCTCAACGGATATTTATATTTATTTAATGTCTGGACACGGAAGGGGTATGGGTGACTCTTCCACAATGGAATCTTATAAGTGAGATTTCGAGTAAGTGTTTACAGAATCTTTTTCTGCAAGGGATTTTAGTCACTAGAGAGAACTCACATGCCCACATGATAATAGGCCCATACATTCCCAAAATCATTTGTTGTTATATATCCGATAAAGTTGTTAATCCAATTGATTTCCACATGTGATCAGATCAATCTTCAATCTTAGTTTCTTATAGAAGAACAACTCTATGACACCTATTCGATAGAGAACCCATTTTCCTTCACTGAGACCTCTCACATTCAATGTGATAAACTTTATAAGGAGACCAACTTTGCACTCATGTCCTTAACCATACCCGCAACTCATGCAACAGACTCTCAAAAAACCCTTCCTCCACCTAATCCTCCAGTCGTTCAACCGTACCGAACCACCTGCCCAACAGTGCGCCAACACATGATGCACTCATCTCATATAACAGACAACCAACATCAAAGAATTGTAATTCCCCGCCAATCTCTTCTTAAAGATATACATTTTTTTATGCTCACAGCAATCAGGACTAGAAGTAGACTTGGCATGATGCCTATTGCTCCTAGGATTGTTACGGTTGATTTTTTGAGTGGTCGTTCCACAGACCCAATGCTCAACAACCCAACCTCCTCCCTTCCAAAACTTCTATGGGTCCATTGTCCCAAACAAGAGCATACAATTGCACATTTTCAAGTAGATCCAAAACAAAGAGGCTTCAGAAGCAATATGGCGTGATGGTTCAGGCCCAACAAAAGAGGGTCCACACTAAAGGAGCATATCAAAATTAGGCCATATAAAAAAACGGAGCCCAAACTCATATTTAAATGGAAAGCTGAAAACACAAGGTAAATGCCACAACCCCCGACTACGAAAAAACAAAACCATAAAGTCACCCAATACCGAGAAACTCTAGCACTCATTCAACATGAAACGGATCCCTCTGCAAACTCTACAAACTTCAACCTCCATGGCTCCCACAACAGACTCCAGCAACCTTGCTGTAGATACAATGATCGGTTGACATCTTCCATCGGAAATGCATCGAGCGCCACCATGTGCCCATTACACATTCCCACCCCTCACCTGCGACGAATCCGTCACTATTACCTATGACCCCACCTCAAGCTAGTTGAGTTGCTGCTCTTCAACCTAGATGATGAGACGAAACATCCTCGGGTACATCCAAAACTCCCCTCCCCCCAGCCAAGAACTACTATAATCACATGGTTAATATTTGATTCCAACCTTAATTTATTAGAGATAATCTACTCCACCTCACCCATAAATTTAAGAGCTACCAAAATTGACTAAAAACATGCAAACCCAAGGACCATGAGATATTGCTAGAGAAGCAAGTTATTTTCCCCATCCGAAAATGAGACTGCCATTAGTGGACCTTCCCATCCAAGGAAGAGCCCCATGCAGGAATAAACCAAACATCAGCATTGGAGAGCCACCTAGCACACATTACATCTCCAAAACATATTACATCTCAACTAAACCCTCCTAAAGCGAGCTCTAGTACCTCTGTGCTTGGTTGACATCCATGAAGCCTTCTCCCACAAGGATATTTAACCTACTACAACTAGCTTCCAAATGAAAATTTACCCGAAACTGAAGTTGGGCGTTGATTTGTCGCTAAAGGATCCTCGATCATGCCTCTAGTCGAAACTTCATCCAAAGGTCGCTCTGTTGGTGTCTCGGGTTTAAATCGACACTAAATAATACGGAGCTTACATTAAAAATAATGATGACCTTCTCTTTTGCACTTCAAGCACCTCAATGAGCCCCTAATCACAAAAGCAAAATGGCCCAACCTCCCACATCAGAAACGAACATGTGAACGAGCCAAAACACCTCTGACGCACCTTGGACACTTCCTCACTCTTTGCAATGGTGACCCTCGAAAACCAATAGTGACCAAGAGATAGACGACGATCCCCTGGACTCCTAAGCACTCTCTCTTTTTCCCTAACCTTCATCCTCCCCCTCTCTCTCCCTAGCCATCCCAAGGACTCTAGGTATTGCTTCAAGGACTTTCAAATATTTCCTATACACAGTCATTTTGCATCTTAGTTGATCATGGAACATAGCTTTGTACCATTCTCCTTCGTATGTCACGAAGTGTGGTTTGCACCATGGTTGCCACCCTCTGACATTATTGTGTCCTCAAACTAAGATTGAAAGTTTTTGAGCCAAGTAGAAAAGTATTTATTACAAAAGGATTTGAGGACTTGTTGATTCCTTTCCACTATCATGAGCAGTAAATGGCCATGTTATGGGCGCATTGTGTACATGGGACATCCTAGTAGCTTGGTGTGCTATATGCACTTCTTCCTGATTCGAGGGTGATGAGTCTAACTAAAGCATCTTCTCGACTTCGAACTTAGACTTAGAGTTCCTTATTAGCTTTCGAAAGAGAACTTATATATTGACTGACAGGAAGCATCCCAACTCTTTGGATGTGTAGTCATGAGCTTTCTCTCTATCGCATTATGATGCCTTTATTCTTTTTTATACATGTGATCTCGGTCAATTCATATCAAGATCATATCCTACATACATACGATAGATCGTGTCTTGTTAAAAATGAGGAAGTAAACCCTAAATTAAAGAGGTTACAAATGGTTTGCGCAAACAATTTATAACATTTTCAATGTTTAACATATTTGATGATATGGGTGCATCTATGTATGTGTTATCTATGCCCCTCTTCAATGTTGTCCTCTCCAACTACAATACAAACAAACCAATGATAAGTGCAAAAGGCGTTAATGATCCTTCATGACTGAAGGTGCATTTGGAAAATTAACGTGTGTAGTGCATGCTGTGATGGATCATAATAGTGATTATCACCAAGATGTATAAGTAGAGATTGTCTTTCCTTAAATCTAGAGAGTAGGTCTTATAGCATAGACTTATCATCGTTGCACAAATATAGCGGAGACTTATCAACATTGAATAAAAATAGCAGAGAATTAACATCATTGCACAAATAAGCGGAAACTTACCAACAAAAATGGTGAAGCCTTCTCCCACTATAAGTAGGATCAGCTACATGGATTCTTGCTCAAATCCATGTCGAAAGATTCGACTATTTTTTATGCTGGTTGTCGACTACCTAACGCAACCCCCACAAGGGGGGATTTGAACCCTGATCTTTTGGGTGGTAGACACACTATAAGCGGAAACTTATCAACATTGCACAAAAATAACAAAGAACTAACACCATTGCACAAATAGAGAGGAAGATGTGGGGCATATTTAAAACTCAACATATTTGAGAGGTTTTAAAAAGGAGTAGAGATGTCATGGTTATATTCAATATATCAGATATCCCTTTGGCAATCTTTCAAGAAGAGCAGCAGAGATGTGTGTGGAGCTGTCTATATTTAAAGAGATACGTAGTCTAGAGAGATACGTGTGGAGTTGTCTATATTCGAAGAGATAAGTAGTCTAGACTGGTCGTTGTGATATGCGATTTGGTTGCAAAAGAATGAAGACATCCCTGGATCAGTAAGATCATATATAGAAAGTTATCCAACCACTGTCTCATAAGTGGATTCAGTGGATGGGAGAGTTGTAATATATTTGCATTAATTGAGATGTTTTTATAAGATGTCTTGGATGGTTGTTAATATATAATGGTCATCCTTTCGAAATAAGGGCAAAAAGATCATTCTACACATCTAACATGAACGACAACCCTTTTTTAACAAGGGGGACAAAGTTATCTATTGTGATTATAATTTATAACACATCTCATGAAACCTCCCAAAAAAAGATATACACATTAACTCCTAACATGATTCAGCCCCAAAAGTTAGTGTGAGCTTTTCTTGTTGGTAGGCTTGCATAATATGTGAACATGTGACAGCTTCCATATCTAACCTTTTTGTCGAAACAATTATGTAGTATGTATACCTTTCATACTTTTTATTATTCTATGTTCTGTCTTATGTAATTTACCCATGGGTTTTCTCTATATAAGAGACCCTAGGGTTCTCTGGAATAAACAACAACTATTATTCTTCTAACATGGTATCAGAGCCTAAACCCTAGGGCTCATCCCACCCGCCGTCCCCCCCTTCCTCTCTCTCTTTCCGCCGCCGCCGCCCTTCTTCTCTCGGGCTCCTCTCCGCCGGCCCAACCCTCCGGCCCCAGCCCCCCGCCCCTTCACCGGTTCTCAGCCCTGGCCCCGAGATCCTACTGCCGTGACCTAGCCGGCCCCCGCTTCGGATCCCGACTTCGCCTCCAACCTCAGCCGTGCCCTAGTCGGCTCCTGGCCCCCGCTCTAACCGGCCCCGCCGCCTGTCAGCCAGCTTTGTACTAGCCGACACCGCTGCGCCTCCTGCCGGCTTGATCGTAGCCGTCTCGTCCTCCAGATCTATGGATTTGGGTGTGTAACGTCTACATACGCACTCAAATCCTATGCAGTTTGTGTAGACATCTGTCACTCTGTCTACAAACCCTAGTTCTTCTCCAGCGGCGATATGTCAGAATCCAAGGTTGATATGCCCTCCATAGGCGCGTTCAAAGGTCCCGCGCCAATAGTCAAGATGGATGGGTCAAACTATGAGCTCTGGGCGATGCAGTTCATGAGTCTCATGAAGTCAAACGGTAGGAAGCACATTCTTACCGAGGATGAGCCAGCAGAGAAGACAGGGATCTATGCCTCGTGGGAGGCCGATGACTCGTATGCCAAAGTCTAGTTGTCAGGAACGTTGTCGATGGAGATTGCTAATGATGTCCTCCATCAGCCCACTGCTAAAGCGATGTGGGACATTCTTGCAGCGACATATTCCCAGGTCCGGAATGAAACCAAGATGCTACAGCTGCAGCACGACATATTCACCATGAAGCAGAATGGACGGCCACTTCATTCCTTTTATACATCTCTCAGGGGGATGTTTGAGAAACTCTACAGCACTATCCCTCTAACAGCCACACCAGAGCAGCAGAAGACATTCCGTAATGCTACCATGGTAGGAGTCCTTCTTGCAGCGCTTGATCCTGAATATGATGCGGCCAGATCACATATACTCGCAGATGCTACCATTGCTCCTATGGAGGAGGTCTACCGGAGGCTTAGCCGCATCTCTGTTCCTTCCAGAACAGGTTTTATCTTGTCGTGGTTGATGATTTCTCTCGTCTGTCGTGGGTCTTCTTGTTAAAGAATAAATCTGAAGGAGGTGATGTTATTAAAAATCTTATCAATGAAATTAGCAATGTTTTCTCATCCCATGTGAAATATGTTCGTACTGATAACGCATTGGAATTTTGTACTCGGTCTCTCTCGCAATATCTTTGGTCAAAAGGCATTATACACCAAACTACATATGCCTATGCATCCCAACAGAATGGAGTCGCTGAGAGAAAGCATCGTCATCTACTTGACATTACTCGAACTCTTCTTATCCAGAGTTGTGCACCTATCTCTTTCTGGGGAGATGTCGTTCTTACAGCCTGTTACTTGGTAAATCGTATGCCGTCTACGGTACTTGGTGAGAAAATTCCTCTTTCGGTTGTTTTTCCAGATAAGGAATTATTCTCACTAACCCCCCGTGTTTTCGGAGTTGTTGCTTTTGTCCATCAGCTATCCCCAGGTCTTGACAAGCTCTTACCTAGATCTGTCAAATGTGTCTTTGTGGGCTATTCTAGGACGCAGAAGGGATATCGTTGCTATGATCCAGTTAACAGGAAATACTTTGTCAGTGCTGATGTCACTTTCTTCGAGTCTGTTATGTATTTTTCACCTGCAGGTGACAGATTGGTCTCTAACACATCTGCAGAAGAAGTGTGTGTTCATCCTCCTCCTACTGCGGGTCCTCCTTTGTCCAATAATGAGTCATCTACTCCACCACCACCACCACCTCCACCAAAACAACTTGTCTCGCCACTACCAAAATTTTATACCCGTCGGTCTGGTCCTGCTCATGTTCCACGCCAATCATCCAGCACGTCTCAGGTATGTTCTGATGTTACTACTAATGATGGGTCGAATAGTGTGCCTATGCAGGGTGCATCATTACAGGGAGAATCTGCTCCAGCGAGTTAAGTGGTTGATGATCTGGATGTTCCTATTGCGATGAGAAAGCAGAAACGCAGATGCACTTCATATCCTCTTGCCTCACAGATCTCCTTTCATCGCCTCACGGGAGATTTTCAGAGATTTGCCATGGCATTATCTTCAGTGGAGATTCCAAAGACCTATCAGGATGCATTGAAATCTGATTGCCAGCAGTCTGCAATGGAGGAGGAGATGGCTTCCCTACAGTCACAAGGCACATGGAGCTTGGTTCCCGCTCCTACAGGGGTGTCTGTTGTTAGCTGCAAATGGGTATTCACTGTCAAGTATCATGCAGATGGTAGTCTTGATCGGTACAAGGCACGGCTAATGGCACGTGGTTTCACTCAGACTTGTGGAGTGGACTATATGGATATTTTCTCTCCAGTCGCCCGTCACTCCACTCTTCGTATTCTTCTGTCCGTAGCTATGGTACGTGATTGGCCCTTGTTCCAGCTAGATGTTAAAAATGCATTCTTGTATGGAGATTTACAGGAGGAAGTCTACATGCAACAGCCCTCGGGGTTTGCTGCTGAGGGGGAGACGCATATGGTGTGTAGACTTCATAAGGCCATTTATGATCTTAAATAGAGCCCAAGGGCATGGTTTCAGAAGCTTTCCCATCTGATTGAAGAAAATGGATTCAAGAGATCCAATGCAGACCACTCACTGTTCATCCAGAAGACTACCCGAGGTACAGTTGTCATCATGGTGTATGTTGATGACATTTTGGTTACAGGAGATGATGCTCAGGGGATAGAGTTGATTAAAGCAGTGATGGGCCGTCAATTTGTTACAAAGGACCTTGGCACATTACGATACTTTCTGGAGTTGGAGTTCGCCAGGAATGCACGGGGTCTAGTAATTGACCCAAAGGAAATATATTACAGATATACTTGTTGAGACGGGCATGGTTGGATGCAGACCGTCTACTACTCCTATGGACCCTGGTATGAAATTATATGATGATGATACAAAAGAAGTGGACAAGAGAAGGTATAGAGAAATGGTGGGGAAGCTCCTTTACATCACTATAACCCGACCTGATATTGTACTTGCAGTTAGCCGGGTAAGCCAGTTTATGGAACAGCCGAGACAAGTACATATGGATGCTATATATATGATACTCAGGTACCTGAAATCATCTCCAGGCACAGGTTTGCTGTTCAGAAAGGAAACAAATTTATCTGTTTCTGCATGTACGGATGCTGACTATGCAGGATGCCCTAAGGATCGAACGTCTACCTCAGGATTTGCGGTGTTTGTGGGTAGCTCGCTAGTTTCTTGGAAAAGCAAGAAACAAACAATTGTGGCTAAATCCAGTGCAGAATCCGAATACAGGGCTATGGCACAAGCTAGTACGGAAATGATGTGGGTTCGAGCTGTATTAACAGATTTGTATGTAGATGTACTTTTACCCATGCAACTACAGTGTGATAATCAAGCCGCATTATTCATTGCCAATAATCCTGCCTTTCACGAGAGAACCAAGCATATTGAAGTAGACTGTCACTACACCAGAGACATGATCCAAAAGGGACTGATTTCTACTTCACATGTTAGCTCTGCGGAATAGACTGCCGACATCTTCACCAAACCGTTACTCAGAGGACCATTCCAGAAGTGTACTTCCAAGCTGAGCATGATCGATATCTATGCTCCACCTTGAGGGGGAGTGTCGAAAGAATTATGTAGTTTGTATACCTTTCGTACTTTTTATTATTCTATGTTCCATCTTATGTAATTTACCCATGGGTTTTCTCTATATAAGAGACCCTAGGGCTCTCTGGAATAAACAACAACTATTATTCTTCCAACACTTTTCAAATATGAGCTTATAGCAACCATGGCTATGACTCTGAGGCTGGAAAGACAACCTCAGTCAGCCACTTCAAAGTAGCCAAGTTCTTAAAAATAGTTACATTTTACGTGTTTTCATCGCCCACCCACCCATTGTAATGAGAACCCATTTTCTTACTTATACTCGACCTGTAAGAAAAAATGAAGGAAGAACCAAGCTCTATATACAGGCATTCTACTTTTGTGTCAGCGTTGACAGTTCACAACAAATAATTCCCGTCTAATTACTAGAAAGAAGTCGTTGACAGTGAAGACTGACATGCAGTTGCTCTCCTATCAAGAGATTTAGCATAGTAATTTCACACAGAAATTTCTAGCAAAAACGTGACATTTTCAGGATTTCCCCAAAAAGTATCATAAGATAAAAAGTCATGAAATGAAAAATCCAACACCTTTTAATCGGTTAACTCTGTTGCAGTCATTTGCAATGACAGGCATTAGTGAGTGTAATTTAAGCGAAACAAATAAAAATACATGTTATTTAAACTCCTAAAACTCCAATAATATATCAATCAATAGAAAGAGAAAGTGGTTGATATTCTTACACTCCAAACAGAAATGCAAGAACATGCATATCAACAACATTTGAGGTTTATCAAAAAAAGCATTGTCATTTTGAAATAAATTCAGATCATATAGCATAGAAGAACAATGTGATAGCATCTGTAAAGTATTGCAGAATCAAAATTAAGTTTAAGCTGGAAAAACAAATATAAAGTGTATACCTCATCCTCGCTGTATCCTTGGCCACACTTAGGAGTAAACAGCATATCACCAGTGGCGAGCTCGAAAGCAATGCATGCAAACGACCACATATCGACAGAAAAAGAATACCCCGAACAAAGAATAACTTCCGGAGATCTATACTGCCTTGTTTGTATGTCATTTGTAAAAGGATCATTAGCCCAACAAGCATTCCCAAAATCTACAATTCGACATGCCAAGTCAATCCCTTCCAAGTTCCTTGCCTCTTCAGGAACTCCTCCCATTGAGTCTCTCCTCATTGAGATCCTAGCTACCGCTTTCCTAGCTCTTCTCTTTAATTTCCTCTCAATAGTACTAGAAATTCCAATATTGAGGCTAGTACCCTCAGTCCTCTCAAGAATAGGGGTAAATCCAGAGCGCACGGGATCCTTCGTAGGATCAATAGTGGAAACGAGAAGCACGTTTTCAGGTTTCAGATCAGTGTGTATAATACCAAGCTCTCTATGCAGGTAATCAAGACCCACTAATATAGATCTGCACACCTCCCTGACTTTATTCAACCCAATTCCCTTATATCTGTTATAGCGAATCAGCCGCAACAAGCTATCCCCGAGGAATTCCAAGACCAGGCAAATATGCTGCCCATTCGGGCCAGCATGCTTGAACTCATCGATTAATCTAACAACACATTTTGAATTGGATGGATCCCCTTCTGCGATAGCAGACAGAACCTTGATCTCATGAAGCGCGGCCTCCGCAAATTCAACAGCACTCTTTTGTATCTTCAGGGCAACAAACCTCTGGAAAGATTCAGCAAATACCAAATAGTCACGCATCGAACTTCGACAGTTCACACAAACAAAGAGAGAGAGAGAGAGAGGATAAAATACTACAATGGGAAAAATCCATAAAGATCTTCTTGTTTCCTTTATTAGTAAGAAAAAACACCAGCGAGGATAGAACTTATCAAAAACATCACGAAAGCTGCAAAAAGAAATCTTTTTTCGGTAAAGACACCAACTTTAATGGCAGAAACATCCGGCAGCGAGCTCACATAAAAGACGATCGAAAAACCGGTGAAACAACAAATCAGATGATCGGATACGGAACTCCGGCAAAAGGTGGAGATAGAATGAGCGGTGGGACGAGATGGAATTGGCGTGGTTACATGGGATCGGGTGTCGTAGGCGAGCCAGACGGTGGAGAAGTGGCCCCAGCCGAGCTTGCGCTGGGCGACGTAGCGGCCACCCTTGAAGTGGTCGCCAACGCGCACGGCGTGATAACCGCCCTTCCGGTACGCGTCAACGCCTTCGTCCTCGGCTTCGCTCCCCGACGACGACGAGCACGACATCGAGGAGGTCTTCGTCTCCAACGATCCGCGAAGGAGATGGAGTGAGCTCGATCGATATGGATTGCCAATTGATCTTGGGGAGGGAGGGAGTGAGCAATTGATTGGAATTTGGATGGGAAGACCTCAGACAGAGAAGGAGAGAGAGTAGAAATACCGGTGGTGGCTCCCCCTTTCTCTCTCTCTCCCTCCTGTTATTTTCCAGTTTGGTCGCACGTCCTTGGAATTTTTGGGCGGGGCACGGGGCTCCTCAGAACGGGATATTTTGCGTCTATGCCCATGGTACTTTTGAAATTGAAACATAATCCAGTTATTTGGAGAAATCAAGACCTCAATACGGGGGTGAACCATTTCCAATGGCAAAAGTGGTTGTATGGATGATCATGCTCCTCACCAAAGGTAGATGGAAAACTATTTGCATCAACTTCAGTGTATTAATGCAAAATTCTAAATGGCTTCAGTTAAAGTGGTTGATGGCTTTATCTATGGGAAATCTGTTAACTAGGAGGTGGGGAGTAGGGTTGTCAGAAATTTTTCAGGTTCGACATTCGCTCAGATTCGGCTCGCTAAAAGTTCGATTCAGATTCGATTGGAAAATAAACGAACCGAACCTGAACACGAATTTGGGCTCGATTAAATAAACGAACCGAACCTCAAAAACATAGGTTCACTCAAGTTCGGTTCGTTAAAAGTTCGATTATATACACACATACATACATAAAAGTATATATACATACATATTGTATATATATAAGGAAAAAATACATTCAATACTAACATAAGAGCACTCGTTTATTTTTCCAAACCCATCCAGTCATCCATTCCCTAAGTCATAATTCCCTATTCCCGAAACCCCACAAAATCCTCCCTTGCAACTGTGGTTTTTCCCTTTGAACAAAAACACGTGCACAACATTTATTCTTAAACGAACTTTTAACGAGCCGAACCGAACCTTTACGAACCTTACCCGAGCCGAACCGAACCTGATTACAGTTTTCTTTTTATCGAGCCGAACCGAGCCCGAGCCTGAAAGTGTGCTAAACGAGCCGCACCGAACGTAGATTGGTTCGCTCAAGTTCGGCTCGTTTACACCCCTGGTGGGGAGGGTTTGTTGTGTTTTTTGGTTGATCTCGCTATGTTTGTTAGGGAGTTGGAGTTAGACCCCTCGACTTTTGTATATTGTTTAGAACTTCTACCATGCAATGATGTTGGGCGGTTGAGTCCTTGGCCTCGTGGATGTATACTTAAACTCTTTTACCTAACTAGCTTCCGCTTGCATAAAAAAACTCATTATTGAAGATTCAAATCTTTTCATTTAAAATATTGTAATAATAAATTGTAGCAAACTTGATTGGTTTGATAGTGTTACATAATCTTAAAAACCCCAAACTTGAGAAGGTGGTTGGTTGATGTGATGACCATGGTTGGCAAGATGGAGCAATGCATGCATTAGAGTAGAGAGTCGATGCTCAGGTTGTTAGACTAGAAGTTGCTAGACAATAGGATTCCATAACCTCTGTGAAGGACGATTCAATCTTATAGATTAACCACTAGTCCGTGCGAGGATGTGAACGAAGGATGCCATCTACAATAATCGGTATATTTTTGTTTCTTATTGCAACGGTAAGATTCTGACATGGAGACAAATGTTGAGATTGAGAGGTGGTTTGAGAACAGGAGCTTGCGAGGATGCTGGGAGGGGACGGTTTGTAAACAGCCATCCCCTTTGCTATTAGAGGGGACGGACTGATGATGATCGGCTCCACTGTCATGCATGCTAGACGTTCGTGTGCCCTCGTCCCCTATTCCAGACTAGGAAGAGATGGTCGACGCAGTGATCGTCCATGTTATCCATGTTAGAAGGGATGTTCGTCGTAGTTGCACTCATTAAATTCTAGGAAGAGACAGTCACCGTTGGTTGCTTCACTGGAAGATATTTTATTCAAATGAGATGGTCGCAGTCGTCCCATATACATCATATAGAAGAGGGACATCTACTAAATGTCCCTTTTTGGTTCAGTGATGCAAAATCTAGGTATATTTGAGGCTTAGATGGGACGATAGTAAGGCAACCATCCTCGATCATTTTCCGTCCCTTATGGTGCTTTACACAAACTTGGTTAGGTTTTTCTCATTCACTTTACCTGAACCTAACCTCCTTCAACCTATGTTGCCCTCTCCTTATCCCCTCCTCCTCTATGGCCGTTGCTCCTTCCGGCGCCCTACCACTGCCCCCGGTACCCCTCCACCACCGTCGACGCTCCTCCTTTATGCTCATTGCTCCTCCTCCATCTCTGCTCCTCTTAGGTGCTCCCCTTACACAATTGTTCCTCTTCCCTAGAATTGCTCCCTTATTGTTGCTTGAATACTGCCGACATGCCTTTCTCGTTTCCTCCGGATACATGTATCATGTCCATGCAACTTTGATGATTAAAAGAAAGATTAATATTAGTTTGATATAAATGTAGAGTTTAGTATATTTTGTAACTAGTGATAAGTAAAAGTGTGTATTGATTGTATAAGCTTGATTGTATAATGACTAAAGTTTGATGCAATTCTAATGATTATAACGGTCTTCATCGTGTTCCAGAACAAAAATAATGATGTAAATTATAATGATCTAATGCAGACAGATCTTGGTGGAGAGATATTAGAAATTTAGATTATATTTGAAGGCTTATTTCATATGAAAGTACAAACTTGTTCAAAATGATTTTCATGAAAATATAACAGATGTAGAAACTTGTCTGGCTTTGAGAGTTGAAATGTCACGTCTAAGATTTCTATTAGTGTTGTTTAAGATAAAAGTGAAGAATCGTTGTACAATAGAGATGATATCTGATGTTTTACATTTAATTCAGAGTATTTTAAATAATCTTAACAAGTTTTCAAAAGATTGCAAGGATGCAAAATCACGGTTCATATCTCTTTGATTAAATTAAGAGATAATTGATGCATGTCGAAATGATTGCATTTTATATTGGAAGGAAAACTTAATATTAGAGATTTGTCCAGAATGTATTGCTTCCAAATTTAAGATGAATAATAATGTATCAAGGCAGAAAATTTTGAGAAGATTTTATGGTTCTTCCCTCTCATACTTTTGTTGCAACATTTTTATTCATCTATAAGAACGATTACATTGATGATATGGCACAGTAACATAAAAAAGAAAGACATAAATGGTCTTCTTAGACATCCATCATATTCGGGGGAGTGGGAAAAAATTAGCTGAAAGATATCTTGTGTTTGACGAGGAAGTAATGAACATTAGAAGGTCTTGCTTACAGTAGTTTTAATCCATTCAAAAATATAGGTACAAAGTGTTATATTTTGCTTGTAACGCTGGTTACATATAACCTACCACCTTGAATATTAATGAATCCATCATCTATGATGATATCCTTATAAATACTTGAGCCAAAAGGGGCAGAAAATGCAATAAACATTTACATGCAGACTTTGATAGAAGGACGTGAAATCTTATATGGCCTTTGGTAGAAGAACTTAAAAACCTAGCTAATGCATGTAAATACCATTAATTTGTATAAATTAGCATTCATTCTTTGTTGTATAAATATTGTATAAAATATAGTTTTATTGTCAAAATTATAGAATAAAGAAAAGAAAAGAAAAAATAACAAAATACCAAAGGTATTTTATGACCTTAAACCCCGAGACATAGGCATCTTGATGACTAGATCAATAAGGAATAAGCTAGGGGAAGATAGGGGCCAATAACATAATAAAAATTCCATTCATTCATCATTTATTCATTTTGAGATCTTTTTTATTTTCTCATTTTTTATACCTCAAATAAAGAAACTTTGTACATAAAAGTTGAAGATAATAATGTGTAGAAAAATACCAAATTGATTTCATGTAAAAATAGTATACAATGTACTTTTTAAAAATTAATAAAAAAATTGTTTACTATTTTTATTAATTATTTTTGAATAAAGGAGCTCTTTTGTCCTATAGGGGGCTGACGTGGCCAAATGGGCTTCCAGGAATTGTTGACCTCGGTCAACTCCTGACTTCTGTCAGAAGTCTCGAGCAACCCGCCTTCTTCGAATTTTCCAGGTCATCATGTTGCTCCTCCCACCTCGAGCTCTTCATGAATTCATATTCCCATCATGATCTTCTCTCATGCTGGATCTTCAAATCCTTCTGATTCTCCTCGAGCATGGCAATAATTGACATCAAAGTCTGCCAAAACCTAATGTCTATAAATAACCAGTCGGGCCCTCCTTCCCTTCTTGAACCCTCATGGAGCCCCTGATCAAGTCTAGGTGTTCGTGAGTGGAGGTCAGGTGATAGTTTAGTCTTCCCTACGCCTGAAGTATGATGGAGCAAGGAGAGGAGGAGGTCTACGGTGAGCTCTGACCGCCCTACTCCCTGAGCCCCTCAAGTATAAGAGTTGAGTTCTCTTCTGTTTATGTAGCTTTAATCCCTGCAAATCATTTCCAGTCTTTAGTTTTAACTTTTAATCAGTAGTTTAGCATAGATTAGTCAAAGTCCCTTGCCGGAGCTCTCGAGCTCCAGCTCGATTTCACCAAGATCAGACCTATCTCCGACCCTTCATCACGTCCATTAACTTCCCATGCACCTTCTTCATCTGAAATGATCGCTCGACCAACTGGATCTATCCTCAATCCGTGAATCGAGGGTCCCACTCCACCGCTCGTCGGACCGTTGTTGCCAATCTTCATCATGATGCAAACCAGCTTCATTGTTGGTTGAGGTGTATTGCTTCGAGCCAATGAATGTCTTCATGTAGGTCCCAACGTCAACGAACTCATCTTGGGGTGATTTCAACCCTGCAGGAGACTCTCAAGGAGCTTCGTCTTCACCGATAGACCAGGATCCCATCATTGGGTCATGAACCTTCTCGAGCCCTTCAGCCGCTGCGGATAGCAATCTCGGAGGTGTAGAACCCCAGAGCTTCATCAGAAATCGACGGATGGAGAAGAACGAGATGATCGAAGGATGGGGGAAGACATGTTCTTCCTCGTTCTTCCTGAAGAGCAGTACCATTGGATCAAGGGGTGTGCCCAATTCTAATCATAGCCCTTGATCCAATAACGAAGCGATGTAGTGCTGGACCATCGATGCCATTAAGTGAAATGATCTGATCCGTTGGACAGTGCAATAATGGGTAAATTATCCAACGCCCCCTTCATCTCTCATTATTTGTATTTAGAACTTAAAGATTTATTTGTAATGTAAATAAATACGGGGATTTTGCAATAGAACCCCGGAAGCTCTTAAGTATTCCACTTATATTCGTGCCACCTCAGCTCACGTGCGTCGCCCAAGTGAGTTTGGGTAATTTACACGCATATCTAGCCAATTTTTGCATTTCACTTTGGTCCAATAAATTGCTTCAAGGAACATTTGTATCAAGACCCAACATTTATGTATATTTGCATTTATGCCCCTTCTAAGTGCGCACATGTTTGACCTCATACTATCATACTTATTAAAAGCTATATTAGGCAAGCTTAGAACCAATTCAAACTTGTTGAGTTTATTTACTAAGTTAAGATTAATGTGACCTAATATTCTATGCCATAGTGTGAATTCTTTATTTGTGACAAACATGCAACTTAGAGATAGATCTTATTGATTTCTAAAAAGTATATACATTTAGGTCTCTCACCTTTGAATAATAATTGTTCAGTCACTTCTTTGGAAATCTCTATAAAATCTTTAGGAAAAGTTACCTTGCAACCTTTGTCATTGATTTGACTAACACTTAAGATGTTTTATTCTAAACTACTTACCATTGACATATTATCAATGTACTTATGAGGATTACTAATAATACATTTTGACCGTGTCCATCATTTATCATTTAATTGGATGAAGAGCTTGGATTTTCCATCATTTCATGTGAATATTTATTTTGTCAAGATCTTCGATTTCTTTGGAGGCTTGAATGACATACTCTCATGCTTCACTAATATAGCATCATGTACCTAGACTCAATCCATTAACCAGGGAAAAGTAGTTGTGCCAACTCATTGGCTTCAAACCAAATAGGACCCATTGACAACCTCCGAAAATACTTAAGTTTAAGTTGTTGAGTAGTAATCTCCATTTATTATAACCAAGTCTAATACGTTGTAAAAATTACATGTGAACTATGTTTGAGGGGTTACAAGTCTATACTTACATAGGCAGCATCCTTATTGTGATATAAACCGGCACTAATTCTCAATAATATGATGCTTGCAGACTCTAGGTAGCCTTTTCCTCGTATCTCCATGTAGAGGTGGCTCCGTCTCTTAGGTGGCCCTTGTACCTATTAGAGGGAACCCACTCTATAAGGTCCCAAGCCTAGATCCGAAATGTTATCCGGAGAAAACTAGTTCAAATAATTTTTTAGGTTCTGACCTAATTGGACTTTTTGGCAACCATTGAAAATACCTGAATCCCAGTTCTCTTGTAATAATCCTTTTCAATTATAATTCACTCTCACACTTTATATATATATATTAATTTGTGACCTATGTTTGAGGTGTTACAAGCACGAATACCCTAATCATCCTTAAGTAAAAGCCAATCACTATAAGCTTTATATGACATCTCTCATAGAAGGAATCAAAGGGCCCTGTCAATTTGTATGGATATAATTAGGTGTCTCCATCGTACTATGAACTACTTTATTGAATTATTTGATATGTTATTTTTCACATCGTATTATCATACTTTATTGGATTATTTTATATGATTTTCAAAAATATAATGCTCATATAGATCTAATTAGATATTTTGAGATTTTTGAGAATACCTTTCTAACCAAGATTCCTTTCCTCTTCTAACTCATGTGTCCCAACCATTGTTTCAAATTTCGTGAAATTTCGGTGAAATTTTGGTTTCGATACACTGTCGAAATCGAAATCTCAATATATACCCTTTCTTCACAAATTTAGGTCGATTTTGACCGAAATTAGCAAAATTTCATCAAAATTTCGATGAAATTTCGAAATGATTTCGTTTTTTCAACATCTCGAAACGAAATACAAATCGAGATTTAAAATCTTGGTCCCAACTACACAGGCCATAACTTGAATTCTTATTTCAAGATTGGATATACAACTACAACAAAGAATATGAAATTATAAGATCTAGAACATGATGAACCTTCAGGACGCTCACAATCCCATCACGAATCTTGAAGTTTGCGAAACTGATCCTAAACATTTTACATAGTACATCATTTCAATCGATGACATTTCCATCATCTGTGTTTACATATATATATATATATATATATATATATATAAAAGTATCAATCAATATAAGAGATTATATGATATAAAAAACATGAATTAAGAAGTCATGCATCCTCAAAACAGCTTTGATCAGTAACATAGGATATAATATCACTATCAGAACCTTCTCTTCCTTGAGCATATGCTGGAAGCATAGTCTTTGATTGTCTTCAAGTAGTTCTTCATCAAATATTATGGTTAATTATGGAATATCCTTTTATCATGTTTCTTTTATCTTTATTTTAGTTTTCTTCTTCTGAGATTCTCAAAGACACCATAGCTCCTCTCATGATGAGTCTTTACAAACTCCACGCCTTATCTTCCTAGATTGCCAACTTTATCCACTCCAATGTCTTTTCCCTTGCATTGTCCTTCAGGTCTTCGCTCGCCTAGAGGTGTCGACGCATCGCCTCCGACCCAAAACGAAATTCTATTTTTGTAGTTGAATCTGTTTGTATTGGGTATACTATATAAGCTCCACAGGGTTAGTGCTCTCTGTATCTTCTGTACGAAATCAATCACCGTCGTCCAAGGTCGTATCCTAATTACGTGTGAAACTTGTAAAAATCCGCGCGCATGTGATTTACTTCTTTGTGTTCGTGTTGTTTGCTTCAGCCACTTGCAGGAGTTTAGATGTCTACTTCTCCCAGCAGAAGGTTTTGAAGATAGCCAATTCCATAAATGGAGACTCCATGGTCATAACAAAGCACGCAAGATGTTCAAGTTTTCCATTAGCAAAGAATAGATGTTAGCTATATTTAGATGGTGACCGAGTAGTCATTAGACTCGGTATATCCCGCACTAATCGGGAGCGGTTAGTGAGAAAAATCAGGGATGGGAGGTTAGGGTTTAGGACGTACGGGCGCGTGTATGGCCCTATAAAATAAGAACGGCGCGCTTACGGAAGCACTCAACCCCGGTGACTCGCATCTCCTTCTCCCCCATTTTTTTACACTGGTATCAGAGCGCGCACCGACGATCCGAGCGTCACCGCTGCCCCCTCGATCCGAGCTGCAGGTTTCTTAATCTGTCGTTGTGGGTTCTTTGATCCGCAGCCACGCCTTCGATTCAAGCTCAGCGTGCCGCGGTCCGTCGTCGCACCGATCTGCCGTAGGTCTTGTGAACTTTGAAGGCCCCGTTTTTATTCAGACTATCTGAAAAAGAGGTACGGTTTTTTTTTATTTTGGTAAAGTCTCTGCCGCAGGCCATCCTACAGTTGTATACTTCTTTTTATTAATTGCCAGTACGTTGATTTACAGTTGTACTCCATTTTGGGGTACTGTGCTCATCCGTTTTTTATATTCACGCGTACATGCTTTTGTGTATCCAGAAGAAAACTTTTTTTTAACCTATTACTATAGTTTGTTAAGGTTTTGGTTTTGGTTATATTTATTCCAGCCTTTATAACTGTAGCCTAAATTGGTGTGTTTTTTTATACATTCAACCTCCTTTAGCGTATATTGCTATAGACATTCTTTCTTGTTTTATCTTGTTTCATTAGTTACATCTCCGTTCATTCGCCCATAGGTTGTTTTTGCCATTCACGTCTTAATCTAATTGCCCATTAAAAGGAGATTAAAGTTGTGAGTTTTTTTTATTTCTCTGATTTTTCGGTGTAGCTTTAATTTTTTTATCTTTTAGTCAGCTTTTTTCTAATAACATTAATAAGAAAACTTGTTTTTTGTTTTTGAAAGAAAAAGCTCTTGTTTTTGTGTGCATATCTATTGATAAGATAGTACCCTTTTTTTAGCATTAGTTTTTTTGAAAGGATAGGCAAGACTTGGAGCCTCCCATCAACTCCATCTTTTCCCTACAACTTTGTCTCTTATTTCCAACAACAATATTTATTGTTTTTGTCTTCTTTTGGAGTACTAAGTTTTTAAGGGAATGGTCTTGTTCGTCCAGTTTGTTTGACCTTTTTTTTAAAGTCCTTGTACGTTGCTTGAGAATAGATTGATCCTTTTTTTATTCTCTGTTGTTTTTAAAGAAATTTATCTTTAGCCCATTCATTTTTTAACCCGTGCTTAATTTTTTTTTCATCCGTAAAGTTTGTTTTTATTATTGTTGTTTAAAAAAAAGGACATAGTATTTTTTTGTAGCTTTAGAAAAACCTTCAAAACTTATTTTTTTTACTTTCTTTTGGTAGAGAAATACCTATGGCAACCAAACTTATTTCATCTGAATTGGCTAAGCTAGAAAAGCTGAATGGTGTCAATTATGACATGTGGAGCTGGAAAATTTTATATGGTCTGATGCATGATAACTTAGATAGTATAATAGATACCCCTGCTCCTGAACTCTCCAAAGAAGCCATTGATGCTGAGAAAGCTACCCACAAGAAATTATTTGAACAGTGGGAGAAAATGAAGGAATCCGATAATGTTATTGAACACGTCAATCAGATGATAGTGATGGCAAAAGATCTGCAGACAGCAGGAACTACAATTCCTGAAAATTTGCTGGTGGCAACTATAATGAATAGTCTGCCATCTTCATTCGATATGGCTGCTGATGACTGAGGAAGATCAAGGGTCTAGATATCTCATAAGGCGAGACATCCAGTCGATGCGGTGACCGCTCAATAATCCTCAAATCGATCAACAATTAACCCACAATAAATATATGCAATGAATATCAAAAAATGTGGAGTTAAAATTTATTATAACTCTACATGTAAATGTGTATAGGTGTAAGTACGGGTAGAGGTCGAACACTGGGAGGCGAAGGGAATGTATGAGATGAATGATTTATTCAATCCTTTGTTCATGTCCAATTGTTTATTGTTTTTGTGGATTTTAAATTTTATATATTTTTTTATTTTTGTTTTAATAATTTTTATTTTATTTTTTTGGGATTTTGCTAATTTTTATGTATTTCTAATTCCAAAAATGTCCCTAATATGGGACTAATTAAATAGGCCGAAATTAATTTGGGTTTTAAAATTATATAATAAGTATCAAAATTAACCCAAATTAATTTTAATACATAAATAATAATATATAGATAATTATAAAATAGAGAAACATATTTTTGGTATTTTTAAAGGGTTTTTATATTTTTTAGGATTTTGGAGCTTCTTGAAATTTTTATATTTTCTTTTTATATTTTTTTGGGTTTTTCAATCTCTGGACTCAATATATATATATATAAATATACCATATATAATATTTTTGGAATTTTTCAAAAACATTTTCTAATTTTTTGTATTTTCTAATTTAAACAGTGCAAAAAGGGCTTCCTTTTCATTTTTTATAATTAGGAAAAATGCCAAAATTGTGACATAAAATATGGGCGTGCAAGTGCATCACATGAAACATCTATCCTAATTTTTCTAGATTTTTAGAAGCCTCATAAGTATTTTTAATAAATACATAAAGGACACAAAAATAAAACAGCCTAGCAGGGATATTTTTGCAAATAAAATAAATACCAGGGGCATCCGTGCAAAAATACCAAAATATCATAACGTGTTCTGCAATTTTAAGGACTAACACCAAATAAACCAACCCGCCAGGGCCCCCTTGCAATTTGACCATCACGTGGGACTACACGTGATCCGCACCCACAGGGACCAAAATGCAAATTCAGAAACTCTAGGGTCCTGGTTGCAATTTATCACAAAAATAATACACTTTATATTTTATTTAATGGACTAAAGATAAATATGCAAATATACAGGGGGTCTTGTGCAATTTTACCACCTCACGTGGGACGACACGTGAGGTGACGTGGACTGGACCCAAGTGTAATATGAAAAACAATACCGGGGTTCCATGCAAAATTTCCACCTTATTTACAACGTGCTATTTATTTTACAGTATTAAACATTAAATATACAAAAAGGCGGGAGTATAGGTGAAGTTTACCCCCAAAGGTGCTGAATCCAACGGCTGGTATTCTTTCACTAATCCACGTGGCGCCTCCACGTGCGCCGATGACGCTTCGCCGATGAGCGGTGAGGATTAGATCACCCAAGGTGATCTGACGGGCTGAGCGATGCTCCACCGGACGGCTGTGATTGAAACTGGGACGTCATCTTCATCCAACGGCAAGGAGCTCACGTGCAAGAACAGGGAAGAACGCTCTCCTGGGCGAGCTTCTTCCTCCTCGATCTCGCTCCTCCGCCATTCATTGCGGCTCCTGAAGGTCCCAGAAGCTTCCTGGAGGGCTGCTCTGTCTGCTGGAGGTGTCGGATCGGTCGGGGGCACGCTGGAGCGCCGCCACGAGCTCGAAGAAGAAGCGGAGCTCCAGGTACCTCCGCCCGCGTGTAACTCATCTCCTGGTGCTTCTCAATGCACCTAACCTGCACAGGAAGGTAGAGAGGCTCGAGGGCGTCACCCTCGACCTGGGGTTTGAAGCTGATAGCACGGCGATGGTGATGGGCGAGGAAGCTCCGGCGAAGGGTGATGGAGGAGCTTCGATTCGCGGAACCAAGGAGGCTCTGGTTGATAGGAGGTAGCTGGAAGGTGGAGAAGGCGAAGGGGAACGAAATGATGGTGAAAGCGAGTCAGGAAAACAACGATGGCACGTGGAGAAGTCGCCGGAGCGGAGCTCCGGCGAACTTCAAATAACCTAAATTACGCTAATCTATTAATCTAAATGCGAAATAAAATGCGGGAATAAAAATCTACCTAAAAAGATAAACGCGCAGCTCTTATACCTGAAGGGACTCCAGGGAGCAGGGCGGCTGCCGGAGCGCCGCCGTGGGTGCAACCTCCGCCTCTCCGACCGATTCAAGACGCTGGCGAGCTCCTCCTGTCACAAGGAACATCGCCGGGACCGAATGCGAGGAAGGGATTGGCTGAAAGCTGACCAAAATTGAAGAGGAGGCGATGGTTCCTTATTTATAAAACAGAGAGCACCCTTATTTGACCGGGCCGAAGTCGGCGATCCAAGCTATGTACAAGGGATCCGAGATCACGGCGGGAATCATGGATGATCAGAGAATAAAATCTGTGAAGGATTCGAGGGCGATGGATGAAAGGGACGCCTAGGAAAAAGGCATGAAAACCGGGGACGCGACATGTCTGACGAAAATCAGAGGCGCAGGGGGAGTTGACCGGAGGTCAACACTCCCTGGCCCCTGATTGGTCCACATTGGGCCGATCTTGACCCTTTTATTTGATATATTAAATGAATTAACTAGATTTTTCGTATAAAATAAAAGATGTTTATAAATTAATGTAGTATTTATTTATGATTTTTATTATTTTTTTGAAGTATTTTATTACGGTTTTATTAAAATAATGTGTATGTGTATGTATTTACATGTATTTTTATGTATTTTATTTTTAATTTGTTTATTTTCTTTTATTATTTTATTGGCTTATTTTATAATTTTATAATTTATTTTTGTGAATAGAAAGATATTTTTATTTAATTTTTAAGAGTTTATTTACATTTTTAAATAAATGTGCTTATGTATATGTAGGTATACTTATAGGTATTTTACCTATATATTATATACATTTTATTTATTTAATGAATTTTATTTGTTTTTATTTTGGATTTGTATTCTTAATGAGTTATATATAATATATACATTGTTATAAAAATATAGAGGAATAAAGAATTAAAAGAATAAAAATCCCTTTTTATTTATGTACATATAGGTAGCATAGGTATTTTGCCTATGTATTACATAGGCTTATTTTATTTTACAAATTCTTTTTAGTTTTCTTTTAATTTTAATATGTACATGTATTGTATACATTATTTACAAAATTCTAAAAATATACATTTGTAGAAATAATAGGTATTGAATAAACTGAATATTTTAATCAGGTATTGTGTACAAGGAGGGCCAAAAACCTAACTTCTACAAATGAACTCCAAAAATTATGAAACTAATTTTATTAAATAGTTCATGGAAAGCTATATACAATTAAAGGTGAGTTTGGGTGATTTGGGGTTTTTATTTGCAAGATATGGGTCTGTGAAGTTGAGACTTTGGCTTTTTATTCTGTGTATAAAATGTACACTGAGTATTATTTTTACACAAACTCAATTTCGTATTTTTATTTACATTATTATCTACAACTTTCACGTACAAAGTTTCTTTATTTGATGAATAAATAATTCTATACAAAATAGGTGTTAAAAATACATAAATGAATGAATAAATAAATGAGATATTTATTGTATAAGTGGCCCTTATCTCCCCTTACTTTATTCCTTGTCGACCAATTCCATGCTGGCCTTGGTCTCGGGGTTAGGGTCATAAAATATTTGCAATATTTTATTCCTTTTTCTTTTCTTTCCTTTATTCTATAATTTTGGCATTAAAAACCTTATTTAATGTACAATAAATATAATAAAGAATGGATGCTATTATGTACAAATTGAGGCCATTTACATGCATTTGCTAGGGTTTTTAAGGTCAAAATGATAGAATAAAGGTGATGAAATGGAGATTCATCACCCCCCTATACTTGCATTTGCTAGTCCCTAGCAAATACTTATGCAATAAGTATAAAAAGAACAAAGAATAAGAAGAAAAGAAAAGGCAAAAATAAAGAATTTAAAGAATGGATTGAATTGATCATGATTATTAAACTCATCTGTACAAAATCAAAGTTTGGAGCTCAGGTTAGACCTTGGTGTGGAAATGTGTGTGGAATCTGGTTGGGAACCAAATTTAAAACACAACAGCCTTCAAGAGTCACAGAACTTGGTTCAAATCACCTCAATAGCCAGGTCAGAACTAGCCTATATCATACGCAAACCCTTATGACTATGAAGCTGACTCGTACAGTGTAAGTGATAGTGGCTCTTCCCAACTGAAATGACAAAGAGACTAGCTTCTCCAGAATGACAACCCAATGATTCCCCAATCCAGCCCTCTACCGTCGAGGAGCGGGGTATTCCCTTCTAAGTTCAAGTGCAACCGGCTCAAGAAGAGGGGGAATAAGAGGTATAGAATTTTGGGAGCTCAACCAGTGTAGCTAAGTCTCCCGCTGCAAGCTTCATGAGATGTAACATGGATACCATAAGCTTTTGCTTTATTGGACTATATACACTCCGGTGGGGTTATTAAATTTTCAATCCGACCCACCACTTTTTTGGAGTTCTTTTTGCATTTTTTCAAGTGCATATGTACAACATATCTACATGGTGCAACATATACAAGAAATTTTCCTCTTGAGCCAGTAGACTATCCCTCTTTTGAAGCTTTATTGCAACCCACACTCTCCCGTCATTCGACTTCATTGAAACTGGACCAGGTTGGGGTGCACTTCCCTCCCTAGACGAGGACGAATGTTTCCACCCGTGTGCGTCTCAGACTGGCATATCCAACCCCCTCACCACTCCAACTGAGTTGAGCCAAGTGAAAGGTGCAAGTGTCCAAGTTAGGTCACGGCCGACAAGAGTCATGCGTGTGTTTCGAAAAGTTCTAGTTAGTCCACTGAGGTGACTTGAACCCAGCCCTGATTTCTCAAAGAATTAAGTCTGACTAGACCTGAAGTACCTTAAACCTAGTTCCCAAAAGGTTCCAGTGCAGTTAGGTGCAGTAAGGTCCAACCAAGCTCCAATCTTCGACTTTATTGGACTAGTTCAATCATCAAGCTCAATCAAAGAATATGAATGCTATGCAAATGCTATTTTCAAATATGCAAAGAATAGTGCAATTTTTTCAAAGAATTTGAAAACAAAGAGAAAAATTTTTACACACAGAATTTACAAATAAAAGAATTTTGACACTCAAAGAATAAAATATATACAACTATTTACACGGGCGTACCGCTTTAAAGAATTTACTAGCTTTAACAAGAGTGGTTTATTGAGGTGTATATTACAATTGATAAAGAATTTAATGTATTTTATTTATGATTTATTTTTATTCATTTTATTTATGATTATTATGATTCTTTTATTCCTCAAATTATTTGAGAAATCATTTTGAAAACTATAGTACAAAATAATTTTTGCAACTATTTACAATCATTTGAAATCCCTTTTGCAAAGATTTTGCAGACACTATATATACATTTTCACAATACTTTTATAAACATTTTTTTTTAAAAATCATTTGCAAATAGGTTTTCAAATCCTTTATTTCACACAAATAGAAAAATTTTGCAATCAAAATATTTTTACAAAGGTTGAAAATATTTCACAAAAAGTTTTCCAAACAGTTCACACCATTTTTCAAATCATTTTGCAAAAGTATTTTTAACCTGATTTATTAATCAGTATATACAAAAAGAATCTGAGGGATAAGAAGCATTACTACTTAATGAATTGTATCATATTTATACGAAAGTACGAGTTATGGATGAAGTATATACAGAGTATATACGACCCCCCTATACTTAGCATGAGCTATGTCCTCATAGATCGGAAAAGAAAAGAGAAGACATAACTCGTACTGAGTATAGAAAAGTCTATACTACGACGACTAAAAGAATAAATGAAAGAATAACGAGATAAATAAATAAGAAAATGATCGTCCCCCCTATACTTAGGAGCAAATAATCCTAAGTATAGCAGACTGTACACAAGGCAGGGAGGGTCATGGGTGAGATAAACTGTTCAAAGAATTAACAAATCAGGGGTGCACCCCCCTATACTTAGGACAAAGTACGTCCTAAGTATAGAAGACTGTCTACAAGGGACGACACCTTTTATTTAGATACATAAGATAGAAAAGGAAAAGAAGAAAAGAAGAAAAGAGAGATATATACAGAGAGATGAAAAGATCGTGGAGAATATACGCATCACTCCCCCGATACTTAGGGTGAGATATCCCTAAGTATGGGCAACAACAGGAGTGACGAAACTGAACGACGAAGGAGCAACGCAGTGTGTACCCCCCTATACTTAGGACAAAGTACGTCCTAAGTATAGACACAAAGATATGGCGATAGATCTAGGGCACACATAACATGCGGGAAAATGGAATGTACAAACACATATATACAAGCGGTGAAGAGACTGGTGAAGTACAGGACGGTATCTGGCAAGTGAATACCGTACTCGCGTCATCGTCTCCCTGAGGGCGAGGACGCAGTCAGAAGGTGAAAGGACACCCGGATATATAGTCAGGTGGGTGTCGGCTACCAGGGTAAAAATGGATCGAAAGTAAAGATATCTGTAGCATGAAGTAGACAATCGGCACATAGGGTCAGCATGAGGAAACAGAGCCGATACCGTAAGACCGGGAGGAAGAAGGAACAGTACAGACTCCTCCGGTCAATCAGATTCTCAGTAGGATATGGAAAGATAAGGATCAAGAGACATCATGGTATTCGGTGGTCATGCGTTCGGAAGATCACAAGAGACACACCGAATACCGTAAGTCATGGCTCACCCATGCGAGGGCCGTCAAGGTGAGCATGCTCAAAGGAGCCGGGAATCAGACCATAATCAGAGGACCTGGTCCCGTGATCCGCAGATCGGATACACAATTAGAGAGGGGACCAAGTACACAACTCAGAAGACTCGGCTTCGTGCTCCAACAGACCGGAGACACCAGAAATGAAACCGAGTACCTAGAAAATGATGTACCCTCCCGCAGATAACCCTCGGGGAGTGGTACATGCTAATCAATGAATAATCAGAAGAAGACTCGGCCTTGCGAGGGTCGTCAAGGCGAGCGAACGCAAAGGCGTCAATGATCCATCAGACGGATCATCAGTATCAGTCTCGGTAGGCGACTCATCAGCTACCAGCAGAAGAGACCGGATAATCTAAAGAATGTGGCAGCGTCCCGCAGACAACCCTCAGGGAACGTGCTGCCAGCTAGGCATGGAAAGAGCAGATATCAGAAGCTCGACCTTGCGAGGTCCGTCAAGGCGAGAAGACTCAAAGGAGTGTAATCAGATGGGTCCCATGATCCGCAGATCGGATAGGCAACTCAAGATGGGACCAGTAATCAAGTATATCAGACGACTCGATTTCGTGCTCCGCAGATCGGAGATGCAGTCAGCAGTGGAAACCGAGCGTAAAGAGAGTGTCGCAGTCTCCCGCAGATAGTCCTCGGAGAGTACTGCGATCTAGGCAAGGAATAGTCAGAATGTGTCTCTACCTTGCGAGAGTCGTCAAGGAGAGAGAAGGGCTCAAAGGAGCCGGGTCCATCAGACGGGCCCACATATTGGTCTCGGTGGTCGACAAATCGGCTACCATCAGAAGAGACCAATCAGATCTGAAATATGTCGTAGTCTCCCGCAGATAACCCTCGGGGAGCTACGAGCTAATCAAATGAATAATAAGGAAAGAGCTCATCCTTGCGAGGACCGTCAAGGAGAGCGGACTCAAAGGAGTCTAAACAGATGAGTCCCATGATCTGCAGATCGGATAGGCAACTCAGGATGGGACCACAGTTATATATATCAAACGACTCGGTTTCGTGCTCCGCAGATCGAAGACTCAGTCAGCATGGGAAACCGAGCGTAAAGAGAGTGTTACATTCTCCCGCAGATAGTCCTCGGGGAGTAATGCAAACTAGATCAGTGAAGGTCAAGGGGATGCTGGCTAGTCATCTCAGGTCCTCGAAATAGCAATCAATCATTAATCATTCGGAGGGCATAAGATCAGGAGAGGGAGCAAATAATCAGGTCATTCACAAGATGTCCCTTAGGTCAATCAAATCTGGCTGAGATGGCACAACAAATAGTCAGGAATCCTCTAAGTGCCAGGGTGGATTAGAGAGTCAGGAGATCAAGGATGGGTCAATTAGAAAGATGAGAGATCATGTAGGATCCGCACACCTTTATCAGGAGGTCCAAATCAGAATAATCAGTCAATCCTCAAAATCAGGATGGGTGGAACCTCAAGAGAGATAGATCAATCAATACTCGTGAAATCATCACCAAGTCATCGCATCATATTACATCCTCAATCCGGTGTGCGAGATCTAAATCCTCAATAAAGAATCACACCTGCGCTCTATGCATCATCAAGAATCCTCAATAAGCTTGTATGCATGTATACAAAAGTAAAATCCACCAAATCAATCTCAGCATCCTCAACATCATTGGCCCGACTTACACAAATAATCTGTAGACCTAATCCTCGATGCGGGCCTCATCAATATGCACAACATTCCCGGGTGAAGGGAGGGATGATACGGGGTACACGAGGAAGATGGATAAGAAGGGTACACAATGGGGTGGAGAAGCTGATTGAGCGTGCGTGCCAATATCGTGGATGGTAGAAGAGTAATACGGAGGGGACACGAAGAAGATGGATAAGAAAGGTACACAATGGTGTGGAGAAGCTGATTGAGGCTACGTGCCAATATCACGAGTGACAGAAGAATGACACAGAGGGTATGAGGAGGGCGGGCGAGAAGATCGAGACATATACAAAATTGGGTGTTCCGCACAAGGCGGGAACACCGTCAAAATGGTGGTTCGAAGAGCAGGCTCTCCTCGAACCGGAGAAGATGGGGATGATACAATGGATACGAAGAAGATGGTGAAGAAGATATCGGGACGAATGGACTTGGAGAAGGAATGATTGAGCTCAAGTGCCAATATCACGACTCAATGCAAATGAAGAGGTATATGTATAAGAGAGGTAGAGAGACTCAAAGATGAAAAATGCATGACTCACACGGACAGGACCGATGACTCTAATAATGCATGAAAACGCAACGGACTCCAAGTCACAATCAATACACAAGGCAAACCCCCAATTCACCTACTCGACACGGTGAAGACCGTCAGGTGATGGTCATTTATCTTTTCGGTTTTAGAGTTAGGTGAGAACCACAGAGTTGTACAAACACTTAGGAGGCTTGATAGGATTTGGGCTCTACTCCTTAGCGTGTACGTGAGCACTTAAAACGCATACAATGAGGGGGTTGATATCCCCAAGACAAGGAATCCATTGCGTTTTATTTTGAGGTCCAATAGAGTTAGCAGTCCTGATTTTATTTTAGGTTATCACTTTTTTGGGTATTTTCAATGCACGTGCCTATCGAGGTTCCAATTTCCATTAAGCATCCTAAGTGGCAAAAACAGAGGGAGAAGGTCGGAAAAGCCATGCAAGTCGGAAATCGATGATGCATGCTAAGTAAGAAGACTTACAGTGCTTCCCAGCTCTCTCCATGTGGGATGCATAACAGAATTGAAACCTATGCTATATGCAAATGCAAGCCGAACAAATCGCCCTAGGATAGTAACTGCTATTATCGTGAAGCACCACAAGTCGGTCACTTATCCTTAACCTAAGAGTTCGGTCTTGGCTCATCCCTCCTCTTCTCGACACACTCGAGTTCAGGAGTAGCGCTTGATGGGGCTCGCTCACGGCACAGGGGTTAAGAGATAAATGAACCGACTGTTTAGATTTGCCTAGATCCAAAACGCACTATAGGTACATGCAAATATATTAGGGTGTTTGGACCTTAATCTATCGGCAAGCAATTCCTAAGCTAGGGCTCATTCACACAAAATAATAAAAATAAAATAGAAAAGAAAAAGTGTCAAAACCGTCGAGGCCCCCAAGGGAACAATCCCTCGGGCAATGGACCTCGGGAGTCGGAGTGTACCTGTGAGAGTCTTGTATTATTACAAAATTCTAAGTACCACTCTCTCACATGAATATACATAATAAAATAATATGCATAAAAATAGAGACTGTCTTCAAAAATTCTCTTTCTTCTCCCTTTGATGCTCTCTGCTGTTGGCTTGGCATAGAAAAGCCAACTCCACCTTGCTTGGGTGCATCGGTCCTCCTAGGAGGTCCTCCTTCACTTGGCGGTCCCTCGCATCAAAGACAAAGGAAAGAAATGGTCAGAGCAGTCAATCAAATAATATCAAATAGGAATAAAAACCAAACAAATAACTGAATCATGGACATGAGCAAATAATTGAATAAACGCACAAATAAGCTCAGAAAATCATACAAAAACCGCTGCCTCCCCGGCAACGGCGCCATTTGTTGACTGAGGAAGATCAAGGGTCTAGATATCTCATAAGGCGAGACATCCAGTCGATGCGGTGACTGCTCAATAATCCTCAAATCGATCAACAATTAACTCACAATAAATATATGCAATGAATATCCAAAAATGTGGAGTTAAAATTTATTATAACTCTACATGTAAATGTGTATAGGTGTAAGTACGGGTAGAGGTCGAACACTGGGAGGCGAAGGGAATGTATGAGATGAATGATTTATTCAATCCTTTGTTCATGTCCAATTGTTTATTGTTTTTGTGGGTTTTAAATTTTATATATTTTTTTATTTTTGTTTTAATAATTTTTATTTTATTTTTCTGGGATTTTGCTAATTTTTATGTATTTCTAATTCCAAAAATGTCCCTAATATGGGACTAATTAAATAGGCCGAAATTAATTTGGGTTTTAAAATTATATAATAAGTGTCAAAATTAATCCAAATTAATTTTAATATATAAATAATAATATATAGATAATTATAAAATAGAGAAACATATTTTTGGTATTTTTAAAGGGTTTTTATATTTTTTTAGGATTTTGGAGCTTCTTGCATGTTTATTCTTTCTTGTTTATGCTCTGTTTATCATTTCCGCTTCTGCGTTCATCATATTTTATAACATGGTATTAGAGCGGGTCGATTCTCGAGGATTTCGTGTTCTTTATTTTTTCGAGATTCGATGTTGATATTAAAGATGTGTTTGTGGAGATCATTATTCTGTTCAAGTTCATGTTCTATTCGAGAAATTTTTTTTAGGGCATGTTTGGTTGCAGGGTTGGGCAGGGTTGGCCCAACCCTGGTTACTATTCACAAGGGTACTTCCTCCTCACAGATTACTATTCACCCAGCCCAACCCAGCCCAACCCAACCCTGCAACCAAACAGGCCCTTAGGTGGCGTTTGGTTGGTGGGTTATCCAGGGATGGATAACTCGGTTTTATATTTGTGCGTTTGGTTGGTGGGTTAAGGGTTGGGAGGGTTTGTGTGATGTGATTGTATTGGAATTTGAAAAAGTTGATAGTTATTATGGTATGATTGTATTGAAATTTGAAAAAGTGGGTGTTTGTTGTGATGTGATTGTATTGAAGTTTGGAATAGTGAGTAGAAGTTGAGTATTTTATGATTTTCAGATGATATGATGGTATAATATATATTTTTTATGGGAATGGAGTGGGCCCCACTAGTGGGTTAAAAGGAAGGGTTTTGGGGGGTTATCTACCCAAAGTAGGGGGTAACCTCCCAACCGAACATGACCTTAGGGTTCTTTAGAACCCCAGATTTATCAAGATCATGTCCAGTCCTAGCCTTCAACTGCGGGACATCTCCAAGCCACGCGTCCCAGGCTCCTGGGCGGTGCACCGCGACCTCCTCCCTCAAGACATCAGTTCCTAGAGCCCTAATTGACGGAGATGATAGAAGTTCCGAATTAAGTTGAATTTGGAATAACACCATGGTGATATATGGTGATCTAATTCCCCCAAGGTTTTAAATGCACTAAACCTTTTCCCACTATAAGTAGGGTCAGCTACATGGATTCTTGCTCAAATCCATGTTGAAAAATTCGACTATTTTTTATGCTTGCCGTCGACTACCTAATGCAACCCCTGCAAGAATGGGATTTGAACCCTGATCTTTTGTATGGTAGACACATTGCACTACCACTAGACCATTAACACAACCCCAAGGTTTTATTTCAAAAATAATGAAAAATGATGAAAAAAAGAGCCAGATGTAGATAGTTACCTACATCCCTAAGTATAGGCTCGCTTTCTCCTATATATATACATGGGAAAAAATGAGGTTGTCCCCTAAGAGCAGCCGACATGACAGTCCCCACCCCATGTTCCGACTTTTTTTATTTTTTTGAAAAATAAAGTCATGTACATTCATCCTTATATCCCTCTAATATGTCATTCCAATTTCGTCCAAAACACGGACTCCTTTGCCTTCCATCTAGAACAGATAATTTTAATGGTCTTAGAATTGCCATAATCGTACATGTTCTCGATAGAGGGCATAGAAGTCTCTGTTTCTGACGAAATTCGAGTAACATATAGGAGGATATATGGATGAATTTTCCAAAAAAATAAAAAAAATGATGAAAAATGAGGCGGGGGCAGCCCCATATGGACCCGTTTGGTTACTGGGGTACACTGGTGTATCCCCCTCCAACCCTGGGTTGGAAATCTATCACAAATCAAGGTCATATCACATCACATTCCTTATTCCAACACTCTCCCAACCCTTATAACCATCCAAACACCTATTATTCACAAGTGGATACCCCAACCCACCCCATCCCACTAACCAAACATGTCCGATATATATGGGGAAAATGTGGTTGTCCCCTAAGAGAAGCTAACTTAGCTCCCTTGTCCCATTTTCTCCATTTTTTACTTTTTTTTTTTTGAAAATTTCTTCATAGGAAATACAGCTAAATAGATCCTTAATCAGATCAAAAATCCGTACAAACACCATCTTCACATCAGCCAAATACCCATTTTAAAAATGTATGGATCGAAATTAGATTGTGACTGTTCAAGTCATTAATCAGTACATATACCACTACCAGTATTCTTTCAAATACCCTGTTACAAGAATTACAAAGACCAATTAAAACAAAAATCCAGCTGGGTACCATTAGGTGCAAGACGTAAGATGATCACGACCACGCTCTTATATGGTTCCCTCCCCTGCAGTTTGACTTATGGTGTTTTTTTCCAACAACCTAACCATTTTAATTAAAAGTCAGCGTGCCCACCTGTTGACCTCCTTCTAGGACCTGGATCGGAGGAGGACAAGAAAGTTCGCAATTGCAATACAGAAAGTAATACCTTATGCCAAGGAGATGATCACAACGTAGGAGCTCTCGCTGGCCGCAGATGGAAGGATGATCGGGCAGCAAAAAGAAGGTGGACAGCCGCAACCAGTGATGTCTTGAAAGGAATTATCTGCAACCACAAATTTTAAAAAAAAAACATCACCATCAGCCAACTTCATCAAAACAATAAAGAACAAAGAAATAAAGACTCCTTCAAGCTAACAATCCTAGCTGTAGGAATAAGTTGGAACGTGATCTCACGGTAAACTCATTAATCTCGCGCACGCTGTATTGGCTTCTTGCGATTTCTGACTTTGCGCATCTTCCAATGGCCATTCACCCCACCTGGGTCCATCATCATTGATGGATTCAACACACTCTCCCTTTGCCTAGCAATCCTCACCATCGTCCTCTTTATCCCTTCATGGCGCATTCACGGCCTCTTCCCTTACCGCGAAAGCCATAGGCTCGTATAGAAGGCGGATTTAGAGGCAGTTCCTGATCTCTCCTTTCGAGGATACAGTCAGAACAAAGGTATGATGACCTCTCTTCTTTGTTCTTGCAAGTGCCAATTTGGTATTCACCACGCAGCTGCTGGTTTCCTTAAGCTTGGTCTTTGCCCTGATTGATGAAGAGTTTACTGGGGGATGAATTGAAAGTTAGGGCTTGTTTTTGATATGTTACAAGGCTAATCTAGTTGTCAAGTTGAGAGGCTGAACAAGGACGTGCATTCAATTCGAACCTGATGCCTGTTAAGTTGTCAAGTTAGTCGGTTATGAGGGGATCCCTTCACCAAGCATTATGCCCACTGAGCCCTAGTCCTCTTTCTATGAAGGAGAAAGGTTTATATCTCAAATCTTGTCCGGATTTAATAGAATACTTGCATAAACAGTTATCCAGACTGCAAGATCTGTTATTTTTCCTTTAGTCAGAGGAAAGTGTGCGGTGTGACCAGGTTATGTTTCAAGGCTATGAACAGATACCCTGTCCAATAATAATTAATCATAGGATAAGGTAGGCTGCCAATTTTCATTATCAAAACACTTTTTCATGATCTCTCAAACCATTCAAACAAGAATAAAGTAATAAGACTCGCTTATTTCCTATTCATTATCCCTTATCTAAGCGGGACAACGGAGTCTTCTGTACTTCTGATGAGATACAATCCTACTTAACCTTTACCAATGTTCCATCAATTATTGACAAAAAATATGGTGTTGATATCCTTGAATCCTTACCATCTGACTCGTGTTTAATAACCGTCATACGCACCCCTCCTGATATACCATACCCCAACAAGATGACAATTTCGTTGTATGGATCCGTTTATATCAGGAACCTTTTGTAAGGTAGTATATAAACTCACCTAGGGTTAAGGCTCTCAGTATCCTTTGTACTTTTTTCTTTATCTACATAGTGAAAACCGATAGCCACCGCTCAAGGATGTATCTCAGTTATAGGTGAACCTTGTAAATCCATGTGTCTTCGTGCTTGCGTGATTGATTGATTGTGCATGATCTGCTTCTGCGATTCGCATATATGGCTCAAAATATTTGTTTTTCTTATGATATGATTTATATTTTAAACTTCTTTCAGATAAGTAAAGATGGAAGAGGCATCTACTGGAAGCCGGAGTTCGCTTGTTGCATCTGAAGAGAATTTTGATGAGAATATATTACTTGAGCCCATGTTTGAAGCCTTCGTCTGCCCCCTAACAAAGCAAGTCATGAAGGACCCTGTTAACACTGAAAATGGGCAGACTTTCGAAAGGGAGGCGATTGAGAAGTGGTTTACGGAATGCATGAATAGCGGGCGAAAACCCGTATGTCCATTGACATCAAAAGAGCTACGGAGTACCAATGTGAATCCTAATATGGCTCTCAAGAGGACCATTCAGGAATGGATCCTAAGGAATGAACTTGCTAGGCTCAAGAACTTTTGCAACTTCATCTCGCCTGAGAGTTCTGTTCGCGAAATTATGCGAGTGCTGAAATACATTGAAGATCTGCAAAAGAAGGGTGAGCCTGATAAGAATATTGTTCGTAAGGCGGAAGTCATACCGACGGTAACTGGATTTATAAGAAATGGTAGCAGGAGTGTAAGATGCAAAGCACTGGAAGTTCTTTGTATACTTGCAAAAGACGATGTCAATAAGGTGACGGTTTTTCAGGAATGCCGATAATTAACATTCTCTGTATCTTTCAAGAGATGTGCATATGATGTGGGAGTCAAATTATGTAGTCAGGTTTTCTTACTGTTGGAATTAACGGTATTGGGATAGTTTGATGCAATTTGATGGTCAATATCAAGTTGTATTGATGTATCTCAATTCCTGGAATTCAATGTTTCAACCCTGTGGGGTGCTGTTTAGTCCCACATCGTGGAGAGAGAAAACTGAGACTTGGTTTATATGTGGGAAGTCCTGAGACTAGTCTGGAAACAGACTAGAGAGGATTTTAGACCACAACACACACACGCACGCACGCGCGCGCGCCGGGCCGGGCTCGGGCGCGGCCGCGGCGTGGCAAAGACCAAGTCGGTTTTGTAACCGCGTGTTTTGAATTCCAAGCGTTACGCCCCATTATCTTCTCACGAAAACGTAACCGCCCGGACGCCTTTAAGTATCTCTTAAACGGCGTGGGTGTGGGTTACGAACATCCATCACATTCTCATTCTTTGCGCCCCTTCTCTTTTCTGAGGCAGGACGCTCCTTTTTCCTCTCTCTCTCGATCTCGGGTTTCGTCTACGGAGGTGGCTTTCGAGGACGCTCAAGCACGGTGCGTACCGTCAACGAGCGTGGACCGTCGGACCCTGGGAGCGGCACGTCAAGGCCCTGTGCGCCGGTAAAGTGGGGGGCGTTGTCTCTCTAAGGGGAGTCCTACAACAGGACGCTTTGGTTGTGATCTCTAACTCTACTTTTCTTTGTCGCATTGTTTGTCATGATTTTGGTTTCCGGATTTCTCCCTTGCGCGAATATGCATATGTTAATTAAATGGATATTTGTCTTATCACTGTTAACCTGGACTCATACATATGATAATCTGTTCTGTAAATCTGTGGTAATGTGGTTTCTTATATGTATGCACTGGACGTTTTTCTCAACAATCTTAGAGAGACAAGATTATAACGTGATAAGAAAAATGTCGGATTTGAGGTTTCGGTCTCGTGTGGATTTCATTGGTATGCCAGAGAAATTCGGGGGTCAGAATTTCAAGCGTTGGCAACAACGCATGAGAATCTGGCTGACCACGATTGGCCTGATTTCGGTTCTAGAAACCGAGTGCCCTAAATTATCTGAACAAAATCCGGATCCTGAGACGGTTAACATGGCAGATGCGTGGAAAGAACATGACCGTCTGTGTCATGGGTGCATTCTCACTGCACTATCGAACGTTCTGTTCGATGTCTATGGTGCATATCAAAATCGCTAAGGATCTGTGGGAGGAACTGGATAAGAAATATAACACGGAGGATCTGGGTATTGAAAAATACTCAGTATCCAAGTTCCTGAAATTTCAGATGATTGAGGGCAAATCAGTTTCGGAACAGGCTCATGAGTTTTTGTTATTACTCCATGAGTTAGCAGAGGCAGAAATGAAACTTCCTGAAAAGTTTCAAGTTATGTCGATCATTGAGAAATTTCCCAAGTCCTGGGAAGATTTTGGGATGTCCTTAAAGCACAGGAAGGGGAAAATTTCTCTGGATGATCTGATGGTCTCGATAGCCATTGAAGAGGAGCACAGGAAACAAAAACCTGTGATGCCTGTAGACGTGAACCCTAAGGTCAATGTCATAACCTCAAAAGGAAACATTGCTAAAGGGAAAAATAATAAACTGAAAGCCAAGGGAAAAATCCAGAAAAAACCAAAGAACAAACATTGCTGGCAGTGTGGACAGGTTGGACATTGGAATAAGGATTGCCCTTCTCTGAAGACCCAACAGAAGTCTACGGATGTCGTTCCTCAGGCTCTTGTGCTGACTGAAGGAGGCGGGTCCGGTGAGGGGTATGTCTCAGTAAACCCTGAGCTCTACTTTGTAAACGAGCCTAATGAGTGGCTTGTTGATACCGGTGCAAATGTACACATTTGTACTGATAGAACATTCTTTGTGTCTTATCAGGCTTCAGCCGGTAGTACAGTAATGATGGGGAACAGATCTGCAGCCAAGGTGCTTGGGTTCGGACAAGTCGAGCTGAGATTCTCAACTGGACGAGTTTGGACTTTGCGCAGGGTGCTGCACGTTCCTGAGATTAAGAAGAATGTTTTGTCTGGTTCTTTATTAGTTAGAGAGGGTTTTCAATTATACTTTAAATGTAATAAAGTAGTTTTTCTGAGACATGGTATTTTCTTTGGAAAAGGATATTTGGCTGATCATGATCTTTTATTTAGAATAAGATGTGACATTGTTAGTTCAGTTAATAATATTTCTGGTTTTGATTCTTCTACTTATGTTGTTTCAAATATTGAATCTACTGATTTATGGCATGCTAGGCTAGGACATGTAAATTTCAATTCTATGAAAAGAATGATGAAACTTGACATGATTCCTAATCATACTACAGACAAACTCAACAAATGTGAAATGTGTGCTCAAGCTAAGTTGCCTATAAAGCCTTTTCATTCTGTGAATAGGGAAACTGAGATTCTAGACTTAGTACATTCTGATATTTGTGAGTTTGGTGGTGTGATGACTAGAGATAACAAAAGATATTTTATCACCTTCATAGATGATAGCAGTAGATACTGTTATGTTTATCTGCTTAAAACTAAGGATGAAGCCTTAGAAAAATTTCTTATTTTTAAGAATGAAGCAGAAACACAAGTCGGGAAAGTAATTAAACGTCTAAGGTCAGATAAGGGTGGTGAATACACATCTAAGATATTTGATGAACAATGCAAACTATTTGGCATAGTTCATGAGGTCACTGCACCATATTCACCACAGTCCAATGGAATAGCAGAACGAAAGAATAGGACCCTAACTGATATGGTCAATGTATTTTTACAAAGTTCTGGGCTACCATCTTACATGTGGGGGGAAGCTTTGAATACGGCCTGCCATATTCTGAATAGAGTTCCCTTAAGGCATAAAGATAAGAGTCCATTTGAACTTTGGAGAAATAGGAAACCAAGCCTAAAATATCTTAAGGTGTGGGGATGCCTGGCTAAGGTCTTAGTCCCAGAACACAAGAGAAAGAAGCTTGGACCTAAAACAATTGACGCGGTCTTCTTGGGGTATCTGGAAAATAGTTATGCCTATCGATTCTTAGTAATTCGGTCTGAGATCGCAGGCATAGATTCTAATACTATTGTTGAACTTCGTGATGCTACATTTTTCGAGGATATTTTTCCAATGAAAAAGGGGATTCCTGAAAATCTGACTACTGACGTAGCCTCAACATCTGGTTCTATTCCACAACAAATAGAAAAGATGTCAAATGTGGGGGCTAGCTCTTCTGAACCCAATGAATTTTTGGAGGATGTTGAACCTAGACGAAGTAAGAGACCTAGGATTGCTAAGGATTTAGATAGCGACTTTGTCTCCTACCAAATCGAGGGTGATCCTCCCACATACAAGGATGCGATAGCTTCTACTGAAGCAAGGCATTGGAAGGACGCTATTAAATCTGAAATGGATTCGATCATTTCAAATGGCACGTGGGAATTGGTCGATCTACCTCCTGGGTGTTCCACCATAGGAAGCAAATGGGTATTCAGAAGAAAACTTAGACCGGACGGATCCATAGAAAAATATAAGGCAAGACTTGTAGCCAAAGGTTTTAAACAGAAAGAGGGTATTGATTATTTTGATACATATTCTCCTGTTACTAGAATGACTACGATTCGGATGCTCATTGCGTTGGCCTCCATACATGATCTCACAATTCATCAAATAGATGTGAAGACTGGCTTTTTATATGGCGATCTTGAGGAGGAGATCTATATGAACCAACCTGAGGGATTCATAGCATCTGGTAATGAGAGAAAGGTCTGTAAGCTTGTAAAATCTCTTTATGGATTAAAACAAGCTCCGAAACAGTGGCATGACAAGTTTGATAAGACTATCCAGTCTTATGGCTTTATTGTTCATGAATCCGATAAATGTGTGTATTCTATAATTAAAGGTGATATGTTTGTTGTCTTATGCCTATATGTAGATGATATTTTGATATTTGGATCAAACATAAGGATAGTGGAAGAAACCAAGAGGTTCTTGAGTAGTAAGTTTGAGATGAAGGACTTAGGAGTTGCTAATGTGATTTTGGAGCTCAAACTGATTAGATCTGCTAATGGGATAGCTGTGTCTCAGTCACATTATACTGAGAAGGTTCTTAAAAAATTTGGCTATCAGAGCTGTAAATCTGTATGCACTCCTTATGACTCATCTAAACCCCTCTGCAAGAACAAGAGTGGAGTACCTGTAGCACAGCTACGATATTCCCAGATTATAGGAAGCTTGATGTATCTTGCGAACTGTACTCGACCTGATATTTCATTCACGGTCACAAAGTTAAGTAGATACACGAGCTGTCCTGACCGTACTCATTGGGAGGCCTTGGATCGAGTGTTGAAGTACCTTAAGGGTACTACACTTCTTGGACTGCATTATGGTAAATATCCTCCTGTCTTAGAAGGATATAGTGATGCAAGTTGGATAGGTCAAATGGAGGACTCCGGGAGTAACGGTGTGACTGGGTATGTATTTACCTTTGGAGGCGGTGCAGTCTCCTGGAGGTCTGTGAAACAGACCATTTTGGCTCGGTCTACTTTTGAGGCAGAGCTGTGTGCTTTGGACACAACAGGTATTGAGGCTGAATGGCTTAGGGAGCTTCTCTCTGAGATGCCCATGGTGGGTAAGCCGATACCGGCAATTTCTTTACATTGTGATAGCATGACTACTATTGCTAAGGTAAGGAGTTCAAAGTACAATCAGAAAACAAGAAGACATATCCAAGTTAGACTTAAGTCTATTAGGGATTTGGTGTCTTCTGGAGTGATTGTTGTGGAATTTGTTGGTACCAAAGATAACACGGCAGATCCACTTACAAAGGGACTTGATAGATCTTTAGTCCAAAAATCCAGACTTGGGATGGGGCTGAAACCCACTGAGAGTTTACCCGCAGTAGCAACCCAACCTAAATGAGTGGAGATCCCACAAAATAGGTTCAATGGGAAAACAAGCTGTAAGGGGAAGTGATTGGCACTCAATATGCAATACTTTGCATGTGAGTCCTATCCCTGGAAAGTCGAGTGCCTGAAAGCTGCAGGAAAAGGTTGAGCATTATGCTCTTAATGGATTCAAGCTTTTATAAGCAGGATGTGAGCAGTGCATCCTTGGAGAATGCCACCTATATGAGTATTTCTGTGGGCCGCAGATAAAGGATAAGGGTTTATCCTTTAATATGCTCATGAAACAGGGAAGGGTGCAAGGCCATTAATAGCACCAAAACCAGAAGATTGTCACCATAGACTTCATTCTGGTGTTACCCCTCGATACCATTACATCAAAGGATTAAAGTTCAAGACTTAGTTCATTTTATTCCTGTGATGGTGAAAGGGGATAACTCAGGTAAAGGTTCAAACCGGAAGGTACCTTTACTGAAAGCAGAGTGTGGAAACCTGAGATTCTTGGCTCTTCGTGTTTCAACAGTGAATTCGTGGGGGATTGTTGGAATTAACGGTATTGGGATAGTTTGATGCAATTTGATGGTCAATATCAAGTTGTATTGATGTATCTCAATTCCTGGAATTCAATGTTTCAACCCTGTGGGGTGCTGTTTAGTCCCACATCGTGGAGAGAGAAAACTGAGACTTGGTTTATATGTGGGAAGTCCTGAGACTAGTCTAGAAACAGACTAGAGAGGATTTTAGACCACAACACACACACGCACGCACGCGCGCGCGCCGGGCCAAGTCGGTTTTGTAACCGCGTGTTTTGAATTCCAAGCGTTACGCCCCATTATCTTCTCACGAAAACGTAACCGCCCGGACGCCTTTAAGTATCTCTTAAAGGGCGTGGGTGTGGGTTACGAACATCCATCCCATTCTCATTCTCTGCGCCCCTTCTCTTTTCCGAGGCAGGACGCTCCTTTTTCCTCTCTCTCGATCTCGGATTTCGTCTACGGAGGTGGCTTTCGAGGACGCTCAAGCTCGGTGCGCACCGTCAACGAGCGTGGACCGTCGGACCCTGGGAGCGGCACGTCAAGGCCCTGTGCGCCGGTAAAGTGGGGGACGTTGTCTCTCTAAGGGGAGTCCTACAACAGGACGCTTCGGTTGTGATCTCTAACTCTACTTTTCTTTGTCGCATTGTTTGTCATGATTTTGGTTTCCGGATTTCTCCCTTGCGCGAATATGCATATGTTAATTAAACGGATATTTGTCTTATCACTGTTAACCTGGACTCATACATATGATAATCTGTTCTGTAAATCTGTGGTAATGTGGTTTCTTGTATGTATGCACTGGACGTTTTTCTCAACACTTACGAGTTTCATTTTCTTCTACTGGACAGGAAGCTCTAGCTTACGGAGATACCATTCGCACGATCGTTAAGTTCTTGTATCACGAACTTCCACAGGAGAGAGAGCAAGCTGCTATGCTTCTGTATGAACTCTCAAAATCTGAAACTCTATCTGAAAAGATCGGAGAAGTTAATGGAGCAATTCTTATATTAATTGGAATAACTAGTAGCAAAACAGAGAACTCGCAAACTGTGCGTAATGCAGAAAAGACGCTGGAAAATTTGGAGAAGAGTGAGAACAATGTGCTCAGAATGGCTGAAAATGGTAGACTGCAACCTCTTCTCAAACTTTTCCTCCAAGGTAGCTTCTCATCCCAACTTCCATGAGGCATTCTTCACATGGTTACCGAATGATTAGATTAATCTTTACCATGAAGTGAATTACATCTATATCATAAGAGCACACTTTTCTGGATTTAGATGAGGGCCAAAATATATAGAACTACAATGTTTCTGTACAAGTATTAGGTGACCCTGTCTAAGAAAATGAATCCAGTCTTCTCTCTGATAAATAAGAACCACATTGTCATGATTAAAATTTAAGAATCTTGCCCAGTAAACTAATCAATTTTCATAGATGATATTTTATGGAAGAACTAATCCTAGATCATGGTAGCATTAGTACCTCAAATTTCAAGAAATTTGATTGGCATATTCAATTGTCAGCATACAATTCTGAAATGGTGTTTTCCACAGGTTCACCTGAAACTCAGCTTTCCATGACTTCTCATCTGGGGGAGCTTGCTCTGAGCAATGACATGAAGATCTTAGTTGCTCAGACTGCAGGTCCATCCTTGGTGGATATGATAAGTGGGAACTTGGAAGCAAAAGAAAAGGCCCTCAGGGCAATAAATGAGATATCATCCCATGAATCAAGTGCCAAATTATTGATTGAAATAGGAATCCTTCCTCCACTGGTTGAACAGCTATTTGCCGTTGGCAATAAACAACTTCCTACAAGACTGAAAGCCTTTTCAGCAACAATACTTGCAAATCTCGTGGCTTCAAGTGCAGATCTTGAGTCTATTGTGCTTGACAAAGGCTCAAAAACGCTGGTCTCTGATGATTTTATTTACAACCTCCTGCATCTCATCAGTAACAGCAGTCCTGTCGTCGGAAGCAAACTTCTACAGATACTTGTTGGGCTCACTAGCTCTCCAACAGCTGTTCAACAAGTGGTGGCTTCCATCAAGAGATCAGGTGGAACTACGAGCCTCATAAAGTTCTTGGAAGTGCCAACAAAAGAAATTCGCTTGGAGGCAATCAAAGTTCTTCAGAATATCTCTCACATTATGAGCAATGAACTTGCCAATGCTCTATGTGGCTCTGCTGGCCTGAGCAAATTGATTGAAATTGTTACAGAAGATAATGAAATAACTGAAGAAAAGGCTGTTGCAATTGGACTTTTAGCAGAGCTTCCTAATGATGATCCCGGGCTAGTCCAATGTTTTTTGCAGGATGCAAACTTCAATACTTTACTACAGAAATTGCTCCAGTTCCATCAAGGGAAAGCTGTAGGTAGTCGACTTTCAACCCGTTACTTTGAGGGACTTGTGCGCGTCATTGCCAAACTTACTTATGTACTGGAATATCCTCCGAGCATAGCTTTTGCACATGACAATGAGCTGGCCACAATTTTCGCTGATTTACTTCGGACTAATGGACTTGACAATGTTCAGGTGGTATCTGCAAAAGCTTTACGGAATCTTTCTCATCAGACTAGGAATCTTTCACGAGTGCCCAAGCCCCCTTCTCCCAGTTTCTGGGGCATATTACGTCCACGACGTGCGAAGAAACCAGAAATAACTGGCCTCTGCAAGGTTCATGGCGGGGTTTGTTCTTTGAAGGGAACATTCTGTATCATCGATGGAGGAGTGCTCGACAAGTTGGTTGCGTGTTTAGATCATGAAAATGAAAACGTCATTGAAGCTGCATTTATAGCATTGTGCACCATATTGGAAGATGGGGTGAACATTGAAATGGGTGCCTTCGTATTGGCTGATGCTAAGGGTATCAAGCCAATTATTGATATATTGATCAGCAAACGGTCCGAGCTACTCCACCGACGAGCTATTTGGGCTATAGAGAGGCTTTTAAGAACAGATAGTATTGCTCTTGAAGTATTCAAAAACCAAAATGTCAGACCTGTTCTTATTGAGGCTTATCAGCATGGTGATATCCGGACAAAGCAAATAGCGAAGAATGCATTGAAATGGCTAGATGTAATACCAAACTTCTCTATAATATTCTAGACGGCCAAATCAAATTCGGCAAACTGAACATATTGGTTGTGTTTTCTAGCAATCGATTTGATGTTTGTATATTTTGGTTTTTCTATTATTATTCCTTTAGTTAAAGGCTTTTATCCTGAGCAGCCTGAATTTCACAAATTTTGAAATCCATCCTCTATATACAACTGTCTGCTTAATCTATGTATTTTTATATGAATAAGTGTGCTTAGTTCAGCATAAAGTTTTTAACTTACACAGGATGGCTTGATTCCATCTCAAAAGCAAAATCAAACTTCAAGCTGATGTTTTTTTAGCCGGCAAAACCGATGTAACTTTGAGATAGCAACTGCATTTTAGAGATTAAACCTAACATAAATCGAAAACAATACCCTGCATATGAGGTTAGAAGTCCAAAAAAACAGAACACAAAAATACAAAGCTCAGCGCAAACATTGTCATTGCTTGGGCACTGAATCTACTATGTGATTAGATTATAGCTTCTAATCTCACTATGTATGATCAATAACCTAATAGATAATCAATCAGGCTGTGGCTGATCTCTTCTTGGAGTTGAAAGTTAACGTCTGACTGGTTTCCCTGTTGTGTAGCCGGTAAAAGAAAATCAGAAAATAACTCCCGTGCCTCCATTCAAGCATGACTATAGCTATGAATCATGTCCAGCTTGTCTTGGAACAAACCATGACACTTAACAGGTAAGGCATATGTCCATCACAACATTATGCATGAAATGAAAGCAATATATGCAGTAGATTGGTTATCTGAAAACACACAAATCAACATCTTTCTACATACTCAAGTGTGGAGATGAAAGAATAAATATGTAATTAATTAGGCCCTGAGGTTCTCTTATATAGGAGAGGGAAATTACATAAAAAAGACAAAGAAAATAAAAATTACATAAACAATGTGAAAGATAACTAATATCTCAATACTTCCCCTCAAGCTGGAGCGTAGATATCAATCATGCTTAGCTTGGAGCAGCATCTTCGGTAAGGCCCTCTGGTTAAGGCTTTAGTAAGTACATCTGTTGTCTGGTCTCTAGAGCTGACATGAGTAGTCGCGATAAGACCCTTCCATATTGTTGGAGTATTTGGTTGTGCGCCACTTATATTGTAGATGGGTAAATGGATCACTCCAGGATCCATTTACCTCATCCAGAGTTTAGGCCACATCTACCATCTGTGGGATGTGGAGACTCAGTGGGGGCTATATATAGACCCCCACACCCATTGTATCCAATGAGAAAAAGCAATAGACTGTCAGCCCTTTGAGGCGTTCTCCCGTGGTTTCATCCCGCTCCTCAGGGAGTAGGGTTCCACGTTAAATCCTTGTTCTTCATGTTTCTTTCTTGTTTTATCGATTCCGTTTCTAAGATTTCAACATACTATATTCACAATTTGCAATTATTGCAAAGAAGATGGATTCTCTGGCTATTATTTCCATGTCATTTTGACAAGCTTGAAAAAAAGGAAATTTGTGAGATTAGTTAATATTTCATTCCAAAAAAAATTAAATAAATTAAGCTTTATAATGTTCTTAAATCAATAACCAAGATAAAAAAATATGCTTGCTAAAAGAGAGGTGTAATTAGTGGGTATGAGTTGTACCACATCATATATTTCATGTATGAAATATTGAAATATGTCTAGTTTCAATAGACTAACATTGCATACACAACATTTATTTGGAGGAAAATGCAAATTTATCGGAAATTTCAATTCCATGGGCACGTCACACATGTGGATTGCATTTGAGGAGAGGCAATTGGTGGAGGATGACAACTAGTTGATTTTCTTCGAAAGTTGAAACAGAAGTAAACGATGAAATCGTTCAAGACTTTCTAATATGGAGAGGGGTGTTACATAGTTGTCCTATTGATTTTGTGAATTGTATCAGCAGTTATCACATGATTGTGGAGATCCATTGCGGTGACTCCACTATTTAGTCCATCAAATGTTTCCATACATGGGATTTGCAGGCAATGCTCGTCTTGGAGGAGAGAGAATACAGACCTAGTGGGTTAATGACCCTTAGTCCCATCATTTCGTCTTTGAATGAACTTCTTGAAGGAGTGTATATTGCAAAAAAACACATGAAAAATTTGATTGTTGAGGAAGTATAGGATTACATGGGGAGGAAGGTGCAATCCTCCACATGATTCCAACTCTTCCTCTTTTTCAAATAAAACTCCAGCTTCAGGTTACAATATAGGAGAGATCGAGAAGTTTTTTTAGAAACGGTGGGATGGGCCTCCTTTAGAGGACCATCCAAAAAATATACTATAAATAAGAAAATATTAATTATACCCACTAGGATTCGAGGAGGGCTCTGGGATGCTCAACTACATTTTCGGAATAGAATCACGACCCCTCAAAAATCACGCTATTTCTACCTAGCCAGAGGCACCAAATCGTCGCACAAATCTTCGATCTCCCATTCTTTGAGCCCGGCCACCTTCTGCAAATGGAGTCCCAGATGTTGTCCTTGTTGCTCCAATCTAGACTTGCAATTGCCGCATTACTCCAAACTTCAACCGAACCAGGGCACTTAACGAATAAGTGATCCACATCTTCAGACGAATCACCACATCTACTACATTCCTCTGTAGTCCCGAGGAAGAGCCTTGCCCTTCTAGCTGTCGTCAACACCCGCTCCCTCCTCAATAACCAGAGAAATACCTTTAACCTAGATGGGATATTTCAAGTCCAAATCTTAGCGTAGTCCCTCGAGACCAGAGTCTCCATACCAGAAGGTTGGGATGCCAAAGCCCCATATGCCTTTCTCATCAAGAAGAAGCTATCTCTCCAACACACGAGTCCCTTCCCTCTGTTTGACCGTCACGGTTAGACAGCCGCTCAGACAGACATAAAAATTCTCCAGTTCTTTGATCCGACAACTCAGCCACAAAGATAGGTGTCCACGATCCATTCGCCCACACATCTGCCACACAAATGTCCTTATCTGAAGCCAATGCATACAGCCTCGGTTAAAGGTCACAGAGAGCACCACCTTCAGTCCAGTCATCCTTCCAAAAACAGAAGCTACGACTGCCACCAAGCATAGACCGCAAGTATCCCGTCAAATCCGGCAAGACAGAGCAAATTCCTTTCCAGAACGTGGTTGTCGACCCCCCACCACCTGCTGGGTCACCAAGCTAGATGAAACATCGTAAATCAACATGATCAGAATTTGAGCATAGGTCAGCTTCAGGGCCCCAAATCTTTAGTACCTACTTCGCCAGCATTGAATTATTCATAACCTATATCTTCAAAAGTCCCAGGCCACCATCTCTGATCGGAGTAGACACCGTCGACCAATCAACCAACGTAAGGCCCATGTCCCCACGAGACGACCAGAAAAAACATCGCATCAAAGATTCCAGTCCGGTCCGGATCCCCACCGGTAAGGCTCTCGTGGACATGAAGAAGACCGGAATGGCAGAAAGAACGGCCTTGATCAGAACCAGGCGCCCGCCCTTCGATAAGAAAACCGCCTTCCAACCAGAACGCTTCTTCTCCAACTTCTCAACCAGAGGCAGCCAGTCAATCTGCCGCATCCTCCCTATCAGAAGAGGTAGAGCCAGATAGTTGATATACAAGGATCACTGCGTCGTCCCCAAAAATTCACTGCAAGTTGAAGAGTTTGCTGCCGACATGCTGAAGGGCATGAATGCCTACTTTGCACCATTCACCCTCAGACCCGAGAGATCGCCAAAAATGTCAAGCATCGACTTCACAGCTCAGCACTCCTTCACCCCTCCTTTAACGAAGAACAAGATGTCATCCGCATACTGCAATAGCAACACAGAAAGACCGTCTCTGGACTACCCTCTGAAGAAACCTCCCTCCTCTGCCACACTAGCCAAAACTGCCAACGCATCTGCTGTCAGAACAAACAGTAGGGGAGCCAACGGACATCCTTGTCGCACCCCTCTCCGTGGTTGGAAGAAGCCACCTTCCTGCTTCCCATTCACCAAAATTGAAAGCGAGGTGGTTGTGATGCACCTCTTCATCCAATCAATCCAAATATCTGGGAAGCCTCTCCTCACCAAAGATGCCTAAATGAACCTCCAATTCACGCAGTCATATGCCTTCAAGAAGTCAACCTTCCATAGGAAGCCCTTGGTTCCTTTTCTCTTCCAATCTACGACCAATTCCATTCCGCTGCCATAACCACTCCATCCAGTAGTTGATGCCCCGGTATAAATGTCGACTGTAGCAGAAAGACAAGATCGTTCAGAGCCTTGCATAGTCTATTTTTTTTTTTGAAAGCTCAAAAAGGGGGAGACACGCGATGGTGTTCACCCCAGTATATTATCCTTGCATAGTCTATTTGCCAAGACTTTTGCCAAAATGAGATAATATTGCATTTGACAGGGCGATGGGACGAAAATCATCCACCCTCTCAGCTCCCTCCCTCTTGGTAGCAAGAAAAGCAGCAACTTGTTAAGCTTCTCCAGTTCCCTGTTTGCACCCCTAAACTCAAACAACATGGCCATGACATCATCTTCTAACATATCCCAGAAATCTCTAAAAAAGAGACCGGGAAGCCATCCGGCCATAGACAACCCATCAGTGTTGAGATCAAGACCACCCTACGAACCTCCCCCCCTTGTAAAGTCCGCCACAAGCACCACCTATTGATCATTGTTCAAGCATTTAGGCCCCCTCTCAAACCAAGTAGCCCCAGAAGACGACAAACGCCTACTGAAGTTCCGGAAGTGATCCACCAGAACCATCCCGATCTCCCAATCTCCAAGAATTATAGCATCATCAGTCTTATGCTCGTCAATCAGATTTCTCCTCTTCCTTCCACTCGCCACCGCATGGAAGAAATGAGTGTTCGTATCCTCTTCTTTCACCCACTTCTGCCTGGATTGCTGACATCATTCCACCTCCCTCCGCTTATCATCCTCGATCACCACCTGATGAGAAACAGTCTGCGAAAGCATCTCCTCACTGCTCAGGGCACAGGTTTCCTCAATCCCGTCCAGTCTTACAATCTCTGCCACTGTCGTCTCCCGCCTCTCTGTTCTGCTCCTTCTCACCTCTTTCTGGGCGTCATTAGCTTTTCATGCAGCAACTTAAGCTTCAATGCCAATCTCTGCGTCGTTGAGCCCTCCACCTGCAGGGATGCCCAAAAATTTGAAACTAGATCCCTAAAGCCATCATCCAACAACCAGGATCTCTCGAATCTGAACATCGACCGAGGCATCACATCCACATCCAAATCCAAGCAAATGGGCGTGTGATCAGATCTCGGAACTAGGGAGAGCCTTAGCACAGCAAGAGGGAGCATCTCCAAAATCTCACACGTGAATGTCAGCCACCGAGTTTACCAAACCTGGTTCTCCACTTTCGCAACTCCGAGTCGCAACAGTAGAAGCCACAGATGCGCCTGTTATCACCATCTCACGAGAGCTAAGGCTCCCCTCCTCGTCCTCCATTTCGCGCTCCAGCCACAACCTAGCTTCAGGCTTCCTCCGCTACGCGTGAACGACAGTAGCGGGTCGCCCCTCATCATCCTGCAATCTCCACCCAGTGCCAGTCTCCGCTCTCTACGCCTCCGCTCAGCCGAGAGAATATGCTGCTCCATCTTGCAGCTCCACGCTATAGTAGCCGTGCCCGAAACCGTATTAACGTCCAGCCCCCACCCACATCTGGAGATCCGACCGTCAATCAAGCTTGCTGAGATCGCGGAGTTGTTGTCTATGCCAATCCTTCTGAACTTATAGGTGATCCTCAATATTCTGGATTAATAGAGATAAATCCTTGTTCATAGTCCTTGAAATAGATGAGACAGTTGAATTGGTGTCTTGAAATTCTGTGGATATTTTCATAATTTGTGCAAATACCTTCAATGATGTACATTGATTTGTGTCAGATATATCAGAGTTTCATAGTGATGACTGGTAGGTAGCTAAAGAGAATCTTGAAAAAATGGAGGGGAAGGATAGCATGCTTTCTATCAAAGGGTGGAGGGGTTGATTTTACTCCAATCACTGATGGAATAGTAAATTCCTGTCTTATTCAGTTTGAGAGCCTATTTCTCAGTCGATTTGTTTATCTAAAAGAATAAGAATGAGTTCATAAGATTCCCTGAGTAAATGATCCATTGTTCTACGTTCTTAGTTAAATGGTTTTCAAGCAATAAATAGTAAATACAGTACAAATCTTGCAATAATGCCACACAATTTCACAATAAGTACAAATCTTGCAATAATGCAACACGATTTCACAATAAGATTAGACTGCATTGGTCTTTTTTTCGGTTGTACATGACATGGAAATAAAAAAAAGGATTAAGAAAAACAGAAAAGGGTGCTACAATCCTCTAGAGTTCAAAAAAATGGCCTGTTTAAATTTATCAAGTAATGCCACAAAACAATCATCAAAGGATAAATTAAGAAAATAGCTACTTTGTAGCTAGAAATAATGGAATGGTGTAGAGGCATCTCAATGGTTTTCATAGCTGTACCACTGCCACTGTCTTTGCCATACATGAAGATGCATCAGCTTCATAGGTAGCGTGTTTTTTGGAAATTCTGCTCCATGTAAGTTCCGTACCGGAAACACTGCATACAGTTATGAAGTCAAGTACCTGACCAAATACTTTGAACATCTCAACTCCATATATATTATCGCCATTGCCCACAAAAGCAGCACTCCAGTCCATTGGAGCATCAGGGTGTCTTGAGGCCTCGATCCACAAATGAAAAGTGGGATCTAGCTCCCATAGTTTTCTCACAGCCTTCTCCCTCCTGTTTGGCTGATCATCTCTATCAGACCATGACACAGATAGCATAAATAGCCGATTCTCACAAGACACAAGCTTTGGATGGTATTCACGTATGCGAGGAGGAATTCGAGATGTCTGAATTGCTACCCAGATCCCCCTGTTTAGGTCGTAGCCTGCAAGTTTATCTGCCTCTGAATAGACATAGAACACTTCACTACAAGCAGCACCCGAGCAAACAGCACCAAAGTCTGCAGGTAACTTTGCAATTTGAGTCCATCTATCAGTAACAGGATCGTAGATTTCGCCAGAATCAAGTGGCTCATCCCAAGAACCATGGCCACCAACGGCAATCAAGACATGCTTCTTCTCACCAACTTTTACAGGCTTGAAGTGTAGTTTCTTATTGGACATTGATGACTCCTCTGTATCAGGAAAAATGTCCCTAAGTTGACGTCTTAATGAACACCTGTGTGGGTCCTCATAGACATCCGATACCCCGCGTATGCGAGAATTTCTGTGACGGATCTCTTGCCTACCAGATTGGCTATGAGGAACTGCATAACTAGAACAAACTTCAAACACCCCCAGAACGGCTCCCGATCTTGCTGATCTCATCAAAGCTGCTTTAGACCAAGAACCAGTTAAAGGGCTAAAAACCAACACCCCTTTGTGTGTTTTAAGGGAGTTCCTCCCAGCCACATGGCCATGCCTATTCAAGCTAGAGCAACCACCAACTACATAAAGATCAGTGCCGACAGTTGCAACAGAAAACAAGAACCTTCCACGGAGTTCATGGACAGTGATCCTGTGCCATCGATCAAGGCAGATATCGAGCGCATAAATCTCACCGCCATATGTCCTGTCCTTGATTATACCGAACAAAAACAGCCACGGCGTACGATAACAACTCTGCGACCGCATCTGCATAAAATGATATGTGGTTGTCAATATTCTCCACCTCTTGCAGACAAGGCGCGTCTTCATGAGAGAATCGAGTGGGAGCCGGACCAAACACATCTCCAGAATGTCATCCGGCAGTGAAAACTGAAAGCTAGAAGCACAAGATTTAAGTTGCTCTGTTTCCTTCCCCTTCCGGCTGCCCATCTTCCAGAACATCTCCGACATCCCATGCGGCAAACATTCCAGTCCAGCTCCGTCGATTATTGGCAGAGGACACCGAGGCACGCACTCCTCCGTAGTGAGGCTAGACTTCCTACCCTCATCAATCTCAAACTCCTCACAAGATCCAACTCTGCACCCGCCCCCCTTGTAGTAGAATGAGAGACAGCGAGATACAGAACTCGAACCATTCCTCTCCCCTCTGTCAGCTTCACTCCCACCATTGCCCTTCCTCTTCCTCCACCTCCATCTAACACTGACACCCCTGACAATACGCCTAGACAAGCCGCACACTTTGCGATCCCAATCCCGCAAGACACCGAACTCAACCGGACCGCTGTTGCGTGAATTGTAATCAGGGCTCTCGTTCATCAGCGTCCTGAGATCCTTAGAGATGAGATTCGCTCTGCTGCAGCTGCCTGATCTTCCTAGTCCGCTACTACTCGCCATTTTCAAAAAGATGTTTCCACGGAAGTGGATCTAAAACGAGTTGAAAGTGGAAAAGATCCAAACTTTCAGCATCTGGCAGCCTCTCGATTGGAACAATGCGAGCAGAAGCCGAGATTTTTCCGGTGTATAACCAAATCTGCATGTGATGAGGGAAATGGCTTCCAGATCACGGGACGAGAATCGGGGAAAGAGTGGAAGGGAAGAAGAGGAGTGGGATGGAGGAGCGGGGGGCTTGCCTTCGGAGATCTGGGAAACCCTAGTTCTTCGGCATTGGAGGCGGACTCCAGTGGAGCTTGCGAGCCTGTTCGTCCTTCTTTATTGGCATTTGGACACGTGTACAACTGTCATTAGATATTTGCCAGATGGGAGTGGAGCCCCGTGCTCCGCTGTCGAACCTGAGGCGGTGAGCTTTTGCGAGAGCTCACCGCGGAGAGGACCACATCCATAGAGGAAATTTTCCTTTTAGTCCTATCTTTCTATCTTAGATGGATGTGGGGAGAGGGAGCATATGCATTACACACAACAATATGCCCGCCTATGACATCCATCTATTGTATAAGCATTTCAATCTTATAGGGTCCGTTTGGTTGCAGGGTTGGACAGGGTTGGATTGGGCAGGGGTAACCCTGTGAACAGTAAACTGTGAGGAGGAGAACCCTGTTTGGTTGCAGGGCCAACCCGGGTTGGACCAAGCCAACCCTGCCCAACCCTGCAACCAAACGAGCCCATAATAAGGTTTTTAAAAAAATTGAACATTAAATCGGGCCAGAATAAGTTCTGAAATTTTTATGATGGGACCAATTAGGCCAATGATGACATCAATAGTTTATAAAAAAAGAGAGCAAGTTGAATCATTATATCATTAATTTATCTAATATGATCGAATCGGGTCGGATCAGGTCTGACTAGTAGGTCTACATATAAATATGCATTGTGATGCATTATGTATTATGTGTATTTTGTATAATTCATAAAAAAGGATATGTACGCGATTTTTCGGATTCATTTTTTTTCAAAATAACTATTAAAACAATAAGGCGGCTAACTTACTGCTTCTCATGATGTAGCAACAACTTCTTTTGGGACGTGGGAGCATTATTTGTTGATTACGGAGATAGCAACATATACGGGGGAAGAAGAGAGTGGTGACACTTGAAGGAATAAATCAATGGAAACTTTCTTCCGGGGAAATGCGGACATGACTTGCACGGGGGGCACGAAGGGAGAAGGGCTAAAGGAGTATCGTAATGAGTACATATTCATAGTTGAGCTGGGACTAGAGTATATATAATCTAATAAGAATTTACCTTTTTAAATATTAAAATTCATTTTTTGGAGTTTTTATCAGTTGTGTTCAATTGAAATATTCCAATATCAGTTATACCCCCTCCTTTTTTGGAATATCATTTATACCCCTGGACTTCTTGTTGTTCTATCACTTGTAATCCTCGGCTTAGTTGTCGTCCACCTCCAACGCAAACGGATGTTAACTTTGGGGGAGCCAAAGGGAATTAAATTTTAAAAAAGTGTTTGTTGTGGTCTTTGCTATCCCTCAACCACCCAGCCTCCTCCTTCCCTCCTCTGTCGTGTCATCCCTCCTCCTCCTTGCCTCTTCCCCCGAAAGAGAGCAAGAGAGTTTCACTCGACGATGGCGATGAATGCCTCTATGAACTTCCAGCTTCTAGGCACGACGAGCGAGCAACAACAGGAAGAGCTCTCCAATGCCCAGGACGGGCTGCTCTTCTGGCAATACACCGTGGTGGGCTCCATCGCTGGGATCATGGAGCACACCACCATGTTCTCGATGGACACCATGAAGACACGCATGCGGGCGAGTGTTCCCCCTGCAAGCCCCTCCTCTCCCTCCACTTCGCTTCTCCTCCATCCTTTGCCCCAAGGCCCCCCTCGTCCTCTATTATGGCCTCCCTGCAATGTCCCTCAACTCCAACCTCGCCCACACTGTCTACTTCTCCATCTACGAGTCTCCAAGTGCGTCCTCTTCACTGGCAACCCTAACAATCTCGTTGCCCATGCCGTTGCAGGGCATCTCCGCCACCGTCACCAATGATGTGGTGTTCACATCCATGGACATCATCAATAAAGGCTTCAAGTGGAATGGAGCCCCTACAGGGGTTGAGGACTATGTGAGGAGGGTGTTGCGGGAGGAAGGTCGGAGGGCGTTGCATCTTGCCACCTCCTCGCATCTGGAGCTTCAAGATTGCAGGTAGGGGATCATGGCTTCCTCATCCCCATCCTCCACACCCATGGCCTCGTACTTCATGCGATCTGCCTTGGGTGGGGGTGGCTTCCTCTTCTCCTCGTAGAGACTCCGAAGCTCCTGCTTCTCCACAGAGTGTAGTAACCTCGATCTCGTTGCTGCGGTAGGAAACATTAACCCTATCTTGGGGCTCGGAATGAAGGGCGAAAGTGATGAAGGTCAGTTGGGGAAGGAGGAGGGGATTGGATAATAATGCCCCCATTTACTGCACCATGTTTTGAACAAAAGCATGGTTAAATTCAACTCGTTGACAGCTATAGTAACGGAAGTGCGTAAGTGAGAGAACCGTAAGAAGTCCGGGGCACACCCGATATTCCAAGAAAGGAAGGGGCCTAACTTATATTGGAATATCTCACAGAGGCACAATTGATAAAAAAAATCTTATTTTTTTCTCAAAAATGGCTAATTGGGTTAGCAATTTGGTTCACATAATTTTATCGGGTCAAGCGGTCCAATTCGATATTAACTAGTCATAACTACTTTCTAATTTCCAAATAAAATAGATTGGTCGAACTATTTTTCCTCAAGTTCTTGATTTAATCGGTGGAAATGGTTTTCGATTCGATTTTTAAAAGGCTAGTTATAACTATAAAAGTTCAATTGCATGAGATTTCAAAGTTATTCCCACACATTTAGTTTAACTAAAAAGGTAATCCCATCCAATCCATAAAGCCAAATATCAGGGAAAGATGCCGGAGATAAGAGAAGAAAAAAAAGGTAAATTACATAAAAGTTCTTAAGATATACGCACAAATGTTGTACATGAACTTTAAAAAGTATCATCGATCTTCAGAAATAGTTCCAAAATGATATGTGATAAGTGAAATACAATTGTATGTATTGTCTTTCTAAACTTAAATCACGTTAATTCAACAACAAATCATAAGAGACTTTTGACTAATTTACTCAATAAAAAAGGAAATAACATTTATTAGTGCACTTTGAGATGCACATTTGGATGGAGACAAGGATCACGTGTGATTCGAGAAGTGCATGAGGACAAGGACTGTTGTGTACGTACACTAACGCCAAATGTTGTAATGTCCCCATGCGGAATATAGTCATACCTTACATATCTTATCCGATCTTATAACCATAGTATTCATCATGCTTTTTTAATGATAAACATGGATTATTTTGATGTAAAATGCTAATAATTTGTAATAAGCTTGCACATTAGCATTGATTACTAATAATCTCAAGAAGAAACACAACATGGTAAATGTCACATCAACCGTCGCTAGTATAATAGAATGAATGGATATTTATCAATGTAACAATTTTGCGAGAGATAATAACTAGAGAAAATGGGGTCGCCTCTGTCCTATTTTTCGATTAATTTTTTTAAAATACCTTCGTTATTTTCTTCACTGTATCATTTTAATATGTCATTCCGATTTCGTTAGAAATAAAGGCTCATATGCTCTCCATCAAGAACATGTCGATTATAGCACTTTTAAGACCGTTAAAATATATGTTCTACTTGGTGGCCACAAGAGTCCTGTTTCTGATGAAATTAGAATGACATGTTAGAAGGATATAGTGATGAAAATACATAACGATATTTTTAAAACAAATAGTCGGAAAATGGGACGTGGAGCCCCATTTTGCTCTAATAACTATCCACAATATTTGTTATTTATTAATATGGGAATAAGACGGGCCTTCCAATAGGACATTGCCCTTCCTGGTTCAGGAAGGTTGCCCCCATTAAAGAAAAACGTCAGTTTTGTAAAATTGTTAAATATTTGGATTATGGTTGCACACTGTAACACAAAACAGGACATTGTAAGATACAAATCTACACGTTGTATTGTGCACTAAAATTAACATCAAAACTGTACATTATAATATAATTTATTTACTATTTTACAAAAATATTGGTATTTTCTTCAAAAAAAAGTGATGGCCTTCCTGAACTCAAGAAGGACCGCGTCCTATTGTAAGGACTTGAATCGTTGTTGTCCCAACTAGCCTCATCCTTTGGATCTTCAACTCCTTTTCTATTGGATTTTCAATTGATGATCATACCAATTATGCTACTAGTGTTTTAGTGTCTCAAGTAACAAAGATAATTTGAATAGTTATGCATGTGGGGATCAGGAATTTCTTCCATTTCATGAGAGAACTTCTGAATTTCTATTTCTCCGATTTAAATCGCTCGAAATAAGGAGTTATTATCACGTATATGCACCGCTAGATAACTTGTATAATACTTATCATATTGCTTTATATATAAATCTACGAATAGTAATAATTTCTTTGTCAAAGTAGATCATTCACGGATGTAATATTTAAGAAAGAATTTTCTAAATTATATCAACCTCAAAATAGATACTTATTTCACACATAGACTCCCATAATTCAGATGCATGCATACATGAAAAGGACTTTTCCAATGAGCAGATGGCTCATTACATATGGTTGTAAGTTTGTGATGATCGCCTCATTTTTACGAGTGTTATTGTTGTCATATTCTTACTTAAATGATCGCTTTTAGAAAAATGAATCTTAAATTAATACAAAGTTAATCATGCGTAGAAATAAAAAATAGATTTGTAATGCGAATATAATCATTTGAATTACGAAATGATTATTAAATAAGAATGCGATATAATAGTTGTAAAATAATATGTTTTTTTACATCATGAACACTAGAGACTTTATCAATTACTTTTTCGACCATGTAAACATCGTAATTATCACCTAAGCCTGCAAACTTGGTTCGTTTAACACCACGAACCCTGTCAGTAACTTAACTCTTCTTGAGCCAATTTTATTTGAGTTAAAGCTGAGCTAATCAAACCACTTCGGATTCAAAGGTGATTTTTTCGCTTCGTCTCCCACCATCCCTTCTCTCCTCTTGTTATTCATTTTCTTCCTTCTCTCCATTGGGAGAAACCCAACATCGATCACCTTTCGGGGGCAGCATCAGGGGATGGGGGCAACGCGAGGAGGGTTGTGGAGGTCGAGGGGTGCATTGGAGGGTCGGGGGTGGTGCGGGAGGACTGCAGAGGTCGAGGACGATGCTGGAGTGCGGGGGCGGTGCGGACGAGGACTGTAGAGGTCAAGGGTGGCACTGGAGGGTGGAGTGTTCGGGGCAACGATGGAGGTTAAGTGTGGAGGTTGAAGGCGACACCGGAGGATGGAGAAATGAAAGGGAGGGCTACAGAGGTAAACCGTGAGAGGCTCCACCACCTACAGCGTGATCTCGTAAGTCTCCTCCATGTTGAGCTTCTCCCTCGATACATGATTGAGCACTAATTGGCTTACTTAATATCGTATCATTGTAATACGAGCCAATTAGGAATCAATCAGAACCACGCTAAATATCTTTGCAAAGAGTTTGTGGTTTAGTTATGCCTTGATAAGTCCAAAGTAAAACACAAGGACACGAACAATTATTCCACTCAATTAGATTTTAAAAATTCAGTTAAGTGAATCTAATGTGTATCTAGGTCAAGGATAACAAGACATAATAATGCATGATTTTTTATGATTTTAATATACTAAGTCAATTTACTTAGATGCTACAAAATGCATAACGATGCAAAACAATAAACGCTGTGTATAAACTACAAGGGATATGATCTGAATTCAATGTCAAATAAACTAAAGTTGGCCTATTAGATTACCAGACGATCACTACAACAGAATGCAATTAAGGCATCCAACTGTGCCCGCTGATTCAATCAGCTGTGGCAACGGAAATGATTCTAGCTACGGCACATTTGATGTTAATATTTGTAGCCACAAGTCCGGCTGGCAGAGATATGTAGCTACAATAATATGGTAGTAACATTTATGGCACCAACAAGTCCGTTGCCAGAGCCCACATTATCCTATTACCTGTGTCTATGAAATTTCCGGGGCCACATTTAAGATGACATGATAAAAAAAACTACGTGGAAATATGGTATTGGCATATTTACAAAATCTGCACCATTTGTTGCCACTGCAATCATTTACATTTGCAATAAAAACAATAAAAATGAAAGAGATTGATCATAACGCATGTAATATTAAGTGCAAGAGTAAATACGACAAAAAGAGAGTTTTTACAAGAAGATGCTAACTATTGAGTCAGGAAAAAAACTAAATGAGAATGAGTTATGGGTGGAGATAATCAAACTGTTGGGTGAGGATGTAATTGAGTGCATGAGACGAAGTGCTTCGCATAGCAGCATGTGAGAAAATTAGGGCTACCATAGGATCATCCTTTAGAAGGCAAATAGTCTATCTGCAAAAAAAATCATAAACCATCATTTAAAACTTGCAACAACAAATAAATTACACTTTAGATTGCTATAATATATAGAAATTAATAACAACAAATTCAAGAAAAAATAGTGCAAACTTATAACATCCTTAAACTACTAAGACATAAACTGTAGGAAAAACCAAATTGGTTGCAAACTATAAGATAAAAACTGCAGGGAAAAAAGTCAGACATGGGTTCAAACACAAAATAGCAGAAGATGCGGGAAGTAGAAAAAGGATGGTGGGTTTCCATAAGAAAAACAAAGGTCATTAAAATCTAAGACAACTTAATGCATGTCTTAGCATCACACTGTATATAATTTAATCAATCATTTTGCTTTGAAGGAATCGTAACTAAAAAATTGCTCAAATCTGCACTTCTGCAAGAAAATGAAGATGTACAGATAAGTAAAACATGATCCTTAACTTTCAGATCAAAGAAATAAAGCAAAAATCCTCAGTTCCAAAGGGATATAAAAGATGGAGATCGAAGACAGCTACCAACTATCAAGATCAATAAAAATTTGAAGACAAAAACTCCTTCCCGACCAACAGGCTTATTCCTTCCAACAGGGGGTGCTTCTCTGAAATGTGCCCCCCTGAACATTGAAGTTTGGAAATCCCTGATAATAACTTTGTTATCTTTGACGAGGATCTTAGCCACTTCTTTGCAATTGATTTTGTGGACTCTCAAGGTGATTATGAAGGATAATATCAGATACATATTCTTGAAGAAGACAGTATTGCAAGAATGGTGCGGAAAAGGATTGTCAAGAAACCCATTTTCCATGATCACTACAGAACCTTTCAACTCTTAATGGAAGGCATTCTAAAGGAGGGCATTCAAAATCCAAACTCCTTGCTAAGAAAAGGTTGTGGGTATTTGGTTTTCTCTCGGTCTCTAATGAAGCTGCAGCCTGCCAGTACCAAGCCCAAGCTTAGGAGAAGATCATTGCACTTAAATCCAAGATGCGAAAACATGGAGAAGATATGAAGTTTGAATCTGAAAAACCAAATGATCTCCCTTTGGTGCCTTATTTATCTCCTTCAAACAAGGTATTGCCCAAGAAGGGACCAAGGAAGGAAGTGAGAAAGGAAGCTCATGTCTTTCCTAGGAGGAGTGAAAGATTTCGAAGGAAAAGGGGACAGACAGAGAGTAGGACTGTAGGAGCAAGAAAGAAGAGGAAAATACCATAGGTTATTGATATCAACTCCTTTTCATCATCTTATAACATTAATGAGCATTCATCCTCTGAAGAATCCTCCACTGCAACGACTGAAGATGATTCATCCTCTAAAGAATCCTCCTCATCATCTAAGCAAAAATAGAAAGATGATGGATATTATTACTTCAAGATGCACCTTACCGCTTCAAGATGTTTTAGAAGTGGGATTCTTAGGTAGGGGCCTTGAAGAAGAACTTTTTTTTCAGAAAATTTCACGTCTACTTTTGTTAGAAGATGGAAGGGTGTATTTGAGAAGTTATTCTTTTTAACTTCTTAAATCTGAATTTTATATTCATCTATCCTACCTTTTATTTTTTATAAAGACTAGCAAGTATGGGCCTTAGTTCTTCTTTTTGTTTTTCAAAATGCAACTGCCTTTGAAGGGCCCCTTTTGTAACTACTTTTCAATGGAATGAAGCATCTACACTGTCACTAAAATCGAGATTAAATTTTTTAAAAAATCATTACTAAATTAGCAACGAGTTCAATAAAATTTTAACAAAAGGTCAAGGGATAGTGATCTTTCTACGAATCTTCAACATAGAATATGATGATTTTTCGAAAAGGATCAAGGATATTCATCGTTGTCCAAAAAAGTAGCAGTTAATTGTAGCTGGAGATAGTTACATAACAAGAAACAACAAACCTGCACATGTGCCAATGAGAAGAGCAAGCTAAAGTTATGCCAATGGATAAGACCACCATCACCAAAATAAAAGTTGGAGTGCCAAAAAAGTAATAGATAACCCAAAATGAAAGACCTAATATTCCAAGTAAGACAAATTCTATTTGAACATTAGGCATGTAAGTTGAGCACCCAAGTAGGTTGCATGTGTGTTGAGATCTGAGTATCCTACGCATGCATGTCTCATATACAACTAGGCGTGTCTCATTATAGAACTAGGATACCAACTGCTTGAAACTATATTACTAGACCATGGCTATTAACAAGAAACACAAAATTATCCAAAGATCCAAAAAGATTGTAAGATGTTATTAATTGGTTAGTAATATAAAGTGGGATACAAAGTTTTACATGATTGCTATATATCTAGGTGAAATTGAGATGTAAGATGTGAAACAACGAGCCATCTTCTTGTTTAATAGTGAAGCAAGTATGTTTCACGATATTTGATGGGTTGGAGATATTGATTCAACTTAAGTACTTTTTCCGATAACAACTGGTGACATCTTCTTGTTTGATATGGTAGTAATTCAAGAATGAATTAATACCAACAAGAGTTCTTAAGTAATTTTAAGTGATAATTACCTGATTAAGATAAAAATTAAATCAATCTTTCTACTATCTCATTCGAGATGCAAATGAACCTTGATTTGGACCCTATAACAAAATAAAGAATATAACAAGAGTATCAAAAATATTATAAATAAAGATAATATAATAACTAAAATCTTACATTTGAATGTGATGAACGTTGTTTTGAATTAGATTGGCCTCCCTGAAATCTAACAAAACAATTTAGCTAATAGACTATATATCAAACAAACATACTAATATTGTTAGATGTTAAACGCTACCTGGGAATTCGTTGGCGATGTATTAATATGACTTCCACAAGGTTGATTTTGGAAATGTCCCTATAAACATGCAGTGCATAATATAAAATGTATACATAATTTAAAACATGAATAATTAGAAATTATGAACATACATTAACTCGTGATTGAAAGAAAAATGGATCCATTGGTGGGCCTCCATAGGGATTCAAAACTGGATTCCCTCCTACGTGTGGTGGAAATCCAAAAGCACTTGAAGATGGCATATCTCCAACTCCTACACCACCATTGATGTTAATGCTAGAATCTCCATTGTTTCTATCACCATTCTTTTGGGTACTTCCACTCATCTGAGAAAAATCCGAAACATTCTAAACAAAAACAAAACAAATATTAATATTACAATTTACATGTTATGAAACAATTTAATTCAAATAATCTTACTTGTGGATATGGGAAAGGACATGTCAATCCAACATGTTGGCTGACGCGATGCATCCAGAGAGCGTATTGTTGCATCCATGTTTTTTGTTGTTGAATCAGAGTGGCTTGGGATGCAACAATACTTTTCAATTTCTTTGTACTTTCCTGAAATAAGACATTTATTAACAAAATGAATGCTTTATGAAAATTAAAATAAATTATTGATTACATTACATATTCGTCTCTATTCGTTTGCAAGGATGCTTGCAACTTCTCGTATTCCAATCTCTTATGAGTTTTTTCATTCCTCGTCCCAAGAAAATGAACATACTTATCTGTTCTAGCACAACCAACATGTGAATAGGCCTTGGATACTTTAGAGGACAAATTGGGATGATCTTGGTGGGATCTTTCAATATATCTTTCTATTTCATCCTATTGCAAGTTAAAAAAAATACAAGTCAATAGGTAAATCGATATAACTACTACAATTAATATTGACCATTTTACCACTTTTTTCTCCTGAGGGTACATGATCTTCATCATTTCAATATCTGTAGGTTCCCTTCGATTTTCTTTTTCCTAAAAGAATTTAAAAGTTCAAAAATATATAATAAAATCTCAATATTATTATAATCAATACTTACAAAATCATGACGTTTGGCAGCCAATGGACGTCTTCCGCATCTATGATGCAAGATCTTCCCTTTGCTATTGTTTTTATTAATCAAAGCCTTGACCTAAAATCAAGATAAATTATAATTAAAAGACTATAATGCTTGAGTAAATCAAAATATTTAATTAACATGCATAAATAGAATAAGAAGTCATAGCATAATGCATGCACATAAGTCTTTATCGGGTGGTGGAAATTCCATAAATAGATGAAACTTCTTTATGTTGAATGAATTTTTTTTGTTCTTTCCAACATATTGAATGAACTTCTTGTGCTTTCAACCTAAATGATATGGTGTTGATTTTAACATAACATATACCCCCTCATTTCAAACTCTGCTAAAGTCAGTTCAATTCTACTGCATTTTAAAAATTAAATTAAATAATGATTTGGTTACATTCAAGTATTTTTTAATTTTGAGCATCAGGTCCAAAATCAAAGTATAACTTAAAACAATACGATATCTCAAAGATAAAATCATACCTTAGATTTATGTGTAGCCCATTCTTTAACGAGATTTGAAAACTGAGTAGAATCGATGCGAGGATCCTTCAAGAGTTCCTCCTTTAGACGTTCGGGTTTCTTTTCATGAGTCGCCCATATTGACTTCACTGTACTCTTCCAATCTTTGTGACGATCATGAACAATTTCAAAGACGAAATTAAAAGCATTCGGATGCCCATCCAAATGGAAATCATCCTGTCAAATAGTTCTTTGGATTAAAATTTACCATAAACTATCTGAAATAAATAATGAATATAACCTTTAGAAGCTCCCAAGTATCCAACCACCATTTTTTGACATCTCTTTCCACTTTTTATCGAGAGGCCACAACCAATAACAACGTGCATAATATGCACATGCAGCACGTAGTTCGATGCATTCTCTCCAATAGCTTGGCCGTATTTATTCCATTCAAGCTTATGAAGATTTTCACCTATATACTTGAAGAATTCTAATTTACTAAATCCACGACCTTTTTTCTTTATGGGTATCGCATCAATAAGTACATCATTTGTTGCATCTACAGGAGTTGAATGGTAATCATGTCTTCTCTCAGAACCAAATAATTCATTGTCTCCTGTCACAGTTCTACTTGATAAAAAAAAGTGCAGAAACATTAGTACTCAACCTTAAATTAAATGATGCATCAACATTATCATTCATCCTTCTAAAGATTACAAAGATCTATTTAAATTCTATAAAATAAATGTAATAATATTTAAACAAAGGATAAACGTTAAAGTCCTTCAACAATAATGTATTCTCCAATTCAAACCAAGGATGAAATAACAAAAAGTCCCTAACCTCACCCACCAAGGCATTAACATTCAAAAAATGATTTTATAGAACATGGACATTAATATAAGAATGTACATAATGAATCAATTGGAAAGCAACTCAAAACGCATGGACATGAGAAAGCATCAAAATGAATTTCCACTAAATGAGCATTTTTACACATGGTCATCACCAGATGAACTAAAACATCCTAGCAAACTTAGAATGAGAAACTTAGAATGAAAATGTTAATACTGCAATAAGACCAAAAAACAACCAGGGTGTGTAGTGTATTGAAACTAAGTTCTTTATTTTATAAATGATCATTAAATATACACATGGATAGGTTGATATATATCTACTAAATCAAATAAAATATAAAAAGAATACCTCTCACTATCATGTGTTCCACCCTTCGAACATCGCTCTCGTGATCTACACGCCATCCACTTTCTTCAAGCTCTGTTGTCATATGAACACCCTCTGCAAGCCTATCATCTGTTGAGCACATTGAGTAGTAACACATTGACTTCAAGTTGTTTCAATAATATCACGATGGTTAAAATTTACATGAACATGTCACCGCAAAAAAGCTAATGGGAGAAGTAAATATAGTCCATTTAAAATATGTGTTTTTAAATTGGTTTTTACATAATGATATTAGAAATCGTCGATTAGTTGAAAATTGCTAAGTTGGAAAGAGATTGTCATGCGTGGCATTTCCCTTCATCTCCCTTTCTTGTTACAATGAAGTCTGGAACAAACACGTTGCTTTGTTGTGCTTGCAAATAATTCACATGATTCGAGCACCATCTTAGATTGGATCATCAAAAGAGATATGATGTTCACACATGCTTATGATTAACAATCTTGGATTGGATCATCAAAAGGGATATGATGGAATCTATCAATCGGTGTATGCCTTATTTGTTATATGACATCATTACTCCTCTTATATAAACAGCTTCGTCCCTCTCGAGTCTCGATCTTCAACAATTTGGCTTTTATTTGTTGATGTTCACACATGCTTATGATTTTGATACATATGTAAATTAATGCACATGAAAACACAATAGTACGCAAAATGCATACGTTAATTTAAGCTATTTGTAGAACTGATAAAAAGTCAAGCATAACCAAGTTGTAGAATCAAACTTTGCAATACAGAAGATGTATCAATTTTCTCCAGATATGTGATATACAGTCAGGTCTAACTACAACGAGATCATGTTCGCATTGAATCAAAAAGTAAATATTCAATCAAACAAAACATCAAACAGAACAAAACACTTCTGAATCATGTCTTGAACTGAATAGAAAGATATAATGGCTTAACATTGACACCTCATCATATGAAATACCTATCGAAAAGTTTGATTCTAGACATTTTACGCAAGAGATAACTAGAATAAGTATTGAGCCCTTAACTTTTTTAACTCAATTTAACACAATGAAATGATTCCTTCTTCATCATGACTTCCAACTACATGTTAACAATCAAATATTCGCACTGCCGAACAGGTGAATATTCCTTGAGCTAGCAAAACATTCAATTAGCATGTAGTGTTATGTCTATTCGTGTTATGTTCTATTCGATGAGCTCGTGTTGTTTTAAAGCAATGACATGATAATAGTGATTTTTAAAGTAATGACAAGATAATAGTGCTTTTTAAAGCAATGACATTACCCGTCCCATTGCTCCATCCACCCAACGTCGCCACTCTGTGTCCATCATCGTTTCCGTCGGGATCTATACATCTTCTATAACCAGCACGATCTGTCCATTGCTTTTCACCAATAACCTCATACCATTGATTTTCATTCCCCAATAGATCCCTTTGCAATTTTCCTTGGATTCTACCTCTGCCTCTACTGACACTACTACCACCACCGCAACCAATGGCATATCCTTCTGCTACCCCATGTCGTTGTCCCCAACCTAGGCCATCACCACTATGAAAGCCATCATCAAATCCACCAGCAAAGCAATCTCCATGTACAACGCCACTAGCATTGTCAGTAACATCGCCCATCCTCGCCTTCTGCCATTTGCCCTTGACCTCTGCGAGAACCACCACCACCTACGTCGCAGACACCACCAACTCCAGAGCCACGACCACCAACACCACCAGTACCACCAATGTTGCTGACCACAATGCCCATATCCCACCCTCGTCCTTTGCCCGTTTCCTCGGCCTCCACTGCTATCAAAGCCACTACCAGCGTTAGAGTCGTCCCCGTCGCCAAATCTAGCACCAATGCCACCAATGCGGCTAGCGCCACCAATACCGTTGATGTCGGTTCCATCCCCCACCCTTGTCCTCTGCCATTGTCCTCGACCTCTATAAGTGCCACCGTCGATGCTACCATAGCCCCCCATCCTCGATCTCTGCGAGGGTCCTTGGCGTCTGCCAGCACCGGCGTTGCCACCATCGCCAACACCAGCACCATCCCCTAGCCCCGACATTTGCGACAGTCCCGACCTGCGCCAGCATTGGCATCACCTCCACCATCGATGCTAGCACCATCCCCAAGCCTCGGCCTAGGTCTCTGCGATAGTCATTGGCATCGGCCTCGACCTCGACCACCGCCGGCGTCGCCGCCACCATCATCGCTAGTCCCGCCAGGTGCTGCCATCTTTTAGAAGAGATGTCATGCGGGAGAGAAAGATGTGAATGCAGAGAATGATATATTATATATATGTAGGGATAGGGTTAGGACAGACGGGTTCTGGCCGCATATGCCAAGGGTAAATATACAAAGTAATCCTGCGGAAATTTGATATTAGGAATATATTATAACTATTTTTGTGACAACGAACTATAAAGACTATGAATTGGATGGCACAATTTATAGTAGTTGTGACTACGAAATAACGGTTGTCTAAATATTCCGGAGTTACTATTTCGTAGCCTTATGTGCATTCTGTTGTAGTGGATGATGCATAAACTTAGATGATTTCTAGATGATTAATAAAGTTGTTATTTAAGCATAACAATCATTACGCATGCATGCCATTTATCTTAATTAACTCAAAGCTAAGTTCACTTTTAAACTTATATAGAAATCATGGAATCATTAAGTATGGCAAAGTGAATTAACTGGCCTAAGTTAGCTTTCCAAATTTAGGTGTAAACTGAACTTAAGGCCAATTATATGTCACTAATTAAGAAAAGAACTTATTCTATAATTGATAATTACCAATGGTGTCGAATCAGGACACGCATGATGCACCATATGAAAGAAAATTTAATTATGATTAATTCAAGACAATTTCATTAAAAATGGATACATGATGTAAAAGTTATTGCGCATTCAATCCAGGGGTGTTTTTGCAAAGTAAACATATATGACTAGGCATAGCAATCATGTCCAATTTGGACTAATTTGCGAAAAGAAGAAGTCACCGGTCTTGTATGCAATAACCTAGTATGCAAGGACTAATCTGTAATAAAGAAAAAAATGGCAAGCATTCTTTGAAAGAATCCATGCAGGTCCTGATCAAGGAACGAGGAGATCATGCTCGGAAAGAGGTTCGGCACACGAAGCAAGTTTGTGCCACATGGGTGGAAAAGGTGCCTCGGAGATGGTTTGGGTTCACTCGAAGCTACAACTTCAGGTCGGTGGTTCGGTGAAGTTGTAGACCGTAGGATCAAGAGATCCAACAACGCATGTAGCATGGGGGTTATCACCCCCTCCTCGTATGACATCGAAAGCGAAGCTCCGGCGGGCCCCAAACTCCTCCTCCATGCTCCTTCATCATAGTTGAAGGTTAACGAAGATAGCAGATGGCCTAGCGATGAAGGTGGGTGGTCGGAGAAGAGTGAAAAGTTATAGATGTGCCAGCCAATGCAATGTCGTCAGAGCGGAGCCGATGAATGAAGATCCGCTCAAAGTCCGAGCACTGAAGATCTTTTTGGTACATACACAGTTAGGATTAATAGTCGAAGCTTCCAAGAATGAATTTGGGGTAAAATGGGATGAATGAAGGGTTGTCGATGTGAAGAGAATGGAGCCCTAATTTGGCTTATCCTCCTGTGTAAGGAGGTGACCTTGATCGAGGTGGGTGAGACTGTGGAGAAGAGAAGGGTGGAAATGGAGTGGTACATGAAGATTAGGGTGTTTTGGTGAAGGTATACGAGTGGTTGATTGAAGGTGAAGGTGTTTGAGTTATTGTATAAAAATAAGAGAAATCAAACAAGTGATACTAAGGATCTACCCAGAAGGATGAAGAAGGTCAGAGGATGGTGAATCACCTGGGATTGAAGCTTGAATAGCTTCGAGTCTTTGCTTGATAAGCTCGGCTTGGTTTGAAGCTTGAGCCGCTCTTCAGATGGGGCTGCGACACGACCGTTTCAACTGTAGATCTCACTGGAAGGTGACCTCCATCTTGACTTCACTCGACCATTTCGCTCTGTCCATAGGAAGGAGTAAGAAGCTAGTATGGACCCTCTCGTGGAAGTAGATCCGATGAGTGTTGTCCTCTAGTGGATTTTATGACTTGAAGTTGTGATTGAGAATGGAGGTTTCAACTACTAATGGTTGACAGATCTGAGATGGAGAGCTACGATTAGGTAGTTGGCGAAGAAGATTGGAAGGGCTCTCATTTGGTACTAAAACTTGATAGGAGGCGATACATGGATTAGTAGGGGTAATTGGATGAAGAAGCATTGGTGAAAAGACGCATAGAGTCTCAATCACCTAGAGTTGATGGAGAATAATCATCGTTGGATTATAAGATCCAACTGCTCTGATGGAGGCAGAATGGACGAGCAAGACCGCTTGATCGTTTAATTCAAGAGGCTCCTGGCATAACTTGGTTGATGGGATTGAGATCGTATGATCTGAAGATGAGGGATAAGATAAGGAACGACCCTTAATAAAAAGCCAACCAAGTGGATGACTCTGATTTGGCCACGTGTCCAATAAAAAAATAGATAAGTAAATTAGTGTAAATTCAAAAGAAAATGCTAAATAAAGTCAAATCAAAAAGTATTCTACATGAAAGTTGTGTATTTTTTTAAGATCTACAATTTTCATGAACAATACAAAACTAAAACACATCATATATATACATACTATTATTTTGTAAGTATTTTTAAAGAATAAAAAAATACTTTTTTATTTATTTTGTTATTTTTTTGGAATTATTGAATAATAAATAGTAAATAATATATAATTTTAAGCTAATTTTTATAGGATTTTGAATAATAAAAAATATATAAAATAAGAGAAACATCAGACATACATATATTAATGATGGGATAATTACACCCATAACCCTGAGTAATTCCTCAATCTCAATCATAACCCTGTATAATCGTGAATTACACGAGAAACCTCGATAGTCACTCCGTCTCACGTCCATAACCCTCCGTTAGTTTGATACGTTAACTCAACCATATGAGTGAGTTAATCTAACTAATCTATGATCTAACGTCTAAGATTAGCTAAAATAAAAAAAGGAAAGGAATAAATAAATAAAACGGCGGAGAGATTAGTGGAGCCGGTGTTGCAGTCTTCGTTGGAGCTCGCGGGTGGGAACTTCATCGGAGCTCCCGGACACAGGAGACTTGAAAGGGAGGCAGGAGCATTGCAGACAGGAGCATGGAAGAAAAGGCGGTCGCATGCGGGCTCTAGGGGAAAGCGGTTGCATGCAAGCTCCAGGCGCGAGGGATGGGGGATTGCAGAACATCACAGGGGATTGCAAGTGGGGGTTACAGAGGTGCGGGGCGGGGAGACATCGACCGAGGTGGGGGGAGGTCGGGGGAGGGGGAGGGTTGGTCGGGGGAGGGGAGAGGGCGGGGGAAGGGGGAGGTCGGGGGAAGGGCAGCATCCAGTACAGGACCGGCTTCTGGAACGGGCATGGATTCTCCAGGAACACGAAGATCGCGGGAGCCGCAAGCGATATCAATTTCAGCTTCGTTGTCAGCAGGAACGGTACCTACTACAGCTTCGACATCGTTCCGGCCACCGGAGCTCCGGCGCGGGATGCACCGTCTTCAAGGTCCCCGACGAGATGCGCCGCCAAAGCCCCAGGGTTTACCAGCCATCCATCGTCTCGATCGGCCCCGTACCACTGCGGGTACGGCCGCGGCCGGGAGCCGCAATTCACCGAGGCCCAGGTATTCAAGTGGAGCTGCCTCGCTCATCTCCTCCGCAGGCAGTCCCACGTCGACCCCGCGACTCCCTCGAGCGCTGCATTGACGAATGCGCACGCTCGAGGCCACGGCGCGTGCGTGTTACATGCGCACGTTGAGATGGAGGAGAATGAGTACGTCGAGATGCTCCTCCTTGATGGCTGCTTCTTCCTACACCTCATCCTCGACCAGCCCAGGCACCCTGCGCCGGGTCCCGACGTCGACGACTTCGAGGACGAGCTTCCCCCGACGTCGAGGGGTCCATTATTTGTGGTACAACACTCTTTCTCTTCCTGCTGAAGACCCCAGGGAGGCCAACGTCTCGCTCTTCAACATGGTGATGGATTTGTTTGCCAATCTCTACCCCAAGAGGAACCCCGGAGTTTACCCGTGATGCCCAACACAAGAGGCACCACCTTCTCCACCTGTTCTACCTCTCGATCTTACCGACCAAGGAGAGGAAATGGATGGATGGATTGGGATCGGAGGAGAGGATCTTGGATGCAGGGCGCTCATCGGGAAGGGTGTGCGGTTGAAGAAGAGGGGCATGGGAGGACCCGTACAGTTTTTTTGGACTTGAGGTTCGATAATGGCGTGATCGAGGTACCATGCTTGCATGTGTGGGACTATAGTTTGATGTTGTTCAGCAATCTGGTGGTGTTTGAGCAGTGCTACCCCGCATGCAAGCGGGCACGTCATGGCGTATAATTGCCTTCATGGACTTGGTGGTGAACAACAGGAGGAAAGGTGGGGGTGCGGATGGGATGTTCGTGAACATGCCGAGGGGCGACAAGAGGGTGGGGGAGTTCTTTGAGGGGTTGTGCTCGCATGTCTCCATTGATTGTGCTGCTGGGTACCTGATGGATTTGCTGGAGGAGGCGTCCAAGTTCCGTCAATCAAGGTGGAAATGGTGGCTGGCCGATTGCGGAGTCGGAGGGATGGCGGCGACCATCGCGGCGTTCCTCTTGGGTCTTGTGTTCTTGCAAGTATTTTTGTTCATGAACTATGCTTTGCTTTCTACGAATTAAGTTGCCTGTTTGTCGTCTTGAGCATCTTATTCGTCTTGTTTTGCTTGAAATGGAGATGTAGGAGATGTGTGTATGTGGGGTGGCATTCGATCTCTGTAGTAAAGAAGAGGACATTGTCTTTGTTGTTGTGATCCTGGAGTGGAATGTGATGTTGTGTTCTGTCAAACCGGGGAGAGAGGTGGGGGTGCAGAGGTGGTCGGTAACCGGGAGAGGGGTGGGGGAAATTTTTGCAAATAAGAATGAACGTCAAGGGTATTTTCGTCTTTTTACGGAAACCGTCAAATATAACGTGTACCCTAAACGGACATAACATAGGGTTATGTCGTGTAAGAGTTAAACATTACTCGGGGTTTCTCGTGTAATTCGCGATTATACAGGGTTATGATTGAGATTGAGAAATTACTCAGGGTTATGGGTGTAATTATCCCTATAATGATTAGATACATTATTTGTGTACAATAATTAATTATAATTAAATTACAAGGTGTAAAATGTTATATTAATTATTTAATTATTAAGTCAATCGATTACTCTATGATATCGGTCTAATGAATACAAATAAAGTTGATGAATATGAGATTCATCAAATCCCCCATCGATGAGCTCCCAATCGAATGAGTGTGCAAGAGTAAGCACCAATAGTTACACGACTTACACCATCCTAAGCCTCGAGCTCATCCCCACACATATACTCCTCCGCCCCGAATGGTATCACCTCGAAGTCGCGTTGGAATGCTCCCACACTCGATAGGAATCATACCTTATGGAACTCCAAAGGTTTGACATACGGGGTCATTAGAAATGGCCTACATGCTGACGAGGATTATGGTGTCCTTGGGGATGTAGTAGCCGCCCACCTTGCAGCTCTCGACAACCATGTGAAGGAAGTGAGAGCGGGGTGGAGGGATTGAGATGGAAGGCCTCCTTGACTATGGCTTGGAGATAGGGGAGGTTGGAGTCAGAGATGAGGTTATAGTGTCCTACGATGGGATTGAGCTCTTGCTGGAGGTTGACGAGGATGACCTGGATAGAGGATGAACTCGGCAAGTGCCCACTCTACTGCCTTCACCGTCATGTTTGAGCCCATCGAGAAGAGATTATGCAATCAAAGAATCGATCAAAGCATTAGTAAAAAGTTGAAGATGGCTGCGGAGGTAAAGGGTGGTGCAGGGGTTAGCTGCAAAGGTCAGGGGCAATGCTAGATGGCTAGAGCGGAGCTCAGGGCGGTGCTAGGTGGCGTTGTGGCGATGTGTGGACGACTGAAGAGGGCGGAGGAGGATGAGGGGAAGGGGAAGGATGGTATACTTTTTGTAAATAAGATAAATAAAAGAGTAATGTACATATTTTTACGGAATCAGATTTATTGAAATGATCAAATGGATGGGAGTAAATCGTAGGTTCCATATATAGTGTAACTGTTGGCATGTTTATGGGGTTGAGGTGATAATTACGATGTTTATAGGATCGAGAAGTTAATGACAAACTTTCTATTTTCAATAATTTGAGAGGCATTAGCAGCCTCAACTACGGTTCAAGCACCGGCTTACGTCGACAGGGCATCGATCATGTCCTACTTCATTTTTTACTCCTATAGTATAGGTTACCATTTATCCTCCGAAGAATCTGAGCATTCCTCTAAGTGAGGGTGATGCCTTCCGAGCTTGTTTAGATTGAAAAATGCAGGAAGGGAACAGATGAAATTCGACTTCTCGATAGTAGGACTTTTTCAAGAAATGTCCCATCCTTCAATATCATGATTTGGTCGACCAGGTCATGCCAAATCATGAGTGAATTTCTAAGGTTTGTAGAGTTAAAATTCCAAAACAAAATTGTAATATTCTTTGATGATGTCATTGGTGTTACTATGAGGATATTCATAATTCCGGATTTACTGTTTTGTTATGTCATAGATATACAATTGAAGAGATTCATTGTAAATGATATCTCTTTGCTGGCATGGTTTTCAACATGAAGAAGTTGGTCTGCGTACTAAAATATTACTATGACTAGGACCGTTCATGTGACTACATATGTCACCTGTTTAATTATTTTCATTTTCCCAACCTTCTCATTCCCCGATTGTTCTTATTGTTTCTAGAAGGACTTGTTTCATTAAGTAAAATCACTTGTAGATACAAGATACTTTAACTAATCAAATGTAGTGGCAAGAACCATTTTGTTTAACATTGACGATGTTGTGAAGGATTAACACAAGAGAAATGGCTCATCTCGAACTACACTTAGATATCTGATTGGATGTGTGGCTTATCTATACATAAGTTACATATTTTCAAAGTACTATTATATTATTTCATTACATTAATTATGAAAATAAAACTTATTTAGATTGGGATGCTCAAATACTGCTGCAAAGATATTATGGTAAGTCACGATTTACGGTCAAGGACAAGGAAGTGGTATAGTCAATAAAGGACATGAGACCTTTTCCTCAATGTCCAATACAGGGATCCGTCCGATGGGGATCGGACGACCTTCATAGGGGGCTGGGATTGGTCGGCCCTGTATGAAGGTTGTCCGATTCCCATCAGACGGATCCCTACGTTACAACAGCAGCAATGCCCCCCCCCCCCCCCCCCCCCCCCGCGGCTCTCGACCAAATCTGTATATATATGTTTAATGTATAGTACTATATATAATCAAAATACCTTATTTAATAATTAAAATTTACATGTTATGTGTAAGAGTCCCCCATATCTCAACAAAAAAAACCAATATACAGGGAATAAAGGGGTTGCCCCCAACCCATTTTTCCGCAATTTTTTTTTAAAAATATCACTATGTATATTCATCAATATATCCTACCTATATGTCATTCGAATTTCGTCAGAAACAGAGACTCATATGCCCTCCATCTAGACAAGATCGATTGCAATAATGTTTAGATCGTTAAAATTACTTGTTCTAGATGAAGGACAAAGGAGTCTCTATTTCTGACGAAATTTGAATGACATATTAGAGGCATATATAGATAAATATACATGGTGATATTTTTGAAAAAAATAAAAAAAACTCGGAAAATGGAGCGGGGCAGCCAAATTAGACCCATATATATAATTACAATAATTAACTATTAACAATACATGATGTGCATAACTAGATACATATGTGTGTGTGTGTGTGTGCGTGCGTGTGCGTGTGCGTGTGCGTGTGCGTGTGCGTGTGCGTGTGTGTGTGTGTGTCCATCGTCATATACGTTTGTAAACCATCGTAGATATGTATTTTTTATTTTTATGATATATAATATAAATAACGATTTTTATTTTTATTTTCTTTGCATATACAGATATGGATTTTATGATCGTAAAACAGATATGGTTACATATTTTTCTAGTACATACATATATGGATTCAGATGCCTATTTGTATCTCTATGTTTGCAACCCTATTTGTAGCTGCGTCCATTTTAAAATAGATATGCAGATAAACGTACATATGTCAAAACATATATAATAAATATGATAAAGGATTGGTACATATATCTATATGTGGTTGCATCTATGTAAGTAAAAAATATTGTACAGTGTTACTTGTTTGAAAATATTAAATCTAATGGTATTGCTTAATATCATATTAATAAATGTATATTTTCAGTGACATGAAGACTTTGTAGGGATATTTTTATCAATACGATGTTTATAGAGATTATTTATGTCTGATTATAAGTTTATATAGGTACTTTTATAATAAATCTATTCCCACTATTAGTTTTCGATCAATTACGAAATTATTGGAAACTCACCTTATAGATTGAATTCATTTCCAATAATCCAACTTTATAACTTCCGTTAATGTCCTAGTGATTAAAAGTCATTTCACGCAAATCTACATCATTTCTTATTTTATCTTAGTGATTAAAAGTCCAATCAATATTTAAGAAATTTAAGTCTCGTTTAAAAGAGAAACAGATTTTTAGCTAGTGATATAAAATAGAAAATGATCTTGGATTTGAGTGAAATTTGGAGGATACGTATAACATTTTTCGAAGATTCTATCTATAAGGTTGGATTTTAAGAAACAAAATTGAACAAAAAATAGTTATAGCACCTCTTTTGTAACTCACGTTACATCAGAGGAACCACTCCCCAATATTAACAAATAAATGACAGTATAAATTAGATAAATAATATCCAGATAATTTAGCCCCCCTAAGATGAATTTTCTAGCTTCGTCCCTGAGCAATAGAGAAACCTCTTTGATCTTGTGGTAGGGTATGGCGTATGAGAGTTAATCGCAGTAATACCGTAATCAACGTAGTCAAATATAAGACGATTCATAATTCTATACCTCCTTCCATCTTGATTGAGATATAACATATGAAAATGATGATGACAGGAATGAGATACGGTGATCCTTCTCCTATTGTTTCTCCTTCCCTAAACTCCAAGCCATGGGCACTCTCTTTGATAGTCAAGAGTTCGAAGACTGATTCCCTCTTTTTCTCAGTTCGATATTTGACATAATAATTTACCATGACACTTTTATAAGAGCATGGTTGAAGGGTTTAAACAAATTAACAAACACATCATAACCGACTCCCAATGACCTGCTAACTATCAACGTGGATTTTTTTAGTTCTATTAGGTTGATCCATTATCTCGATCAAACTCACGTTTATCATCTAGACCATGTATCATATGAACCACATATGAGATTTACTCCAACATCTCCCATTTAAGTTGTATGAATACTTAATGGGAAGATAATAACTTTGAGTGTCCCTTTACACGGGTTCTTTGTGATGTAAATGCATGCCATACTTTAATCATGTTATTTTTAATATGATCATGGCAATCACACATCATGCGAGCCGACTTGATCCTTTCATAAAACAATATCAATTCAATTCGATCAATCCATGATTTAGAAGAACAATATCTCCTACTTTAATTTCATTTCGAGAAACATGATATTCAATTGCAAACATACATGCAAGCTATAACAAACAAATGGTTTAGAAAAATAAAACAACTCAATGAAATTGTCATAAATATAATGAGCACTTTAACAAGTGTATCAATTAAAATTTCATAAAAAAATTATTTAAGGCACTCATTATAATGACATACTCTAACAACAGATCTAAGATGAGAACTAAAAAAATCTTTAAACAAACAAAAACAAGATCTTAACTTAGAGAAAAGAAAGTGAAAGGATGGTTACCTACGATCATGGGAAGTTGTGGAACTTATATGAGAGCGAGATCCAAAGTTAGGAGTCGGATTTGGAGCGGCTTTCTCATCTCTCTCATACAAAGAGGATAAGTTATAATAACTTTGTACTATGATTAAGACAAATAGATGTTGTATCTCTTTGACTTTTCAGGTTAAGTAATTAAAAATTCATTGATTGTCCTTAAATGTAATATATTTTCATGTGGATTATATACTCTAACTTTCACTTGACATCCCCCACACATGCAAAAGGTGTCTTTTGAATCGCTTTACTGAGAACCATGTTAAGTAAATATGTTGATATCTCAAATATCAATAAAATTTGTCTTGTCTAGTGGGAGATGAACGGAAGCATGGTAATTTTCTCACATATATTGAAAAAAATATATTTGATTTTATCAGTGACTAAAATATTATTAGTCATTTCTAAAACATTTTAAGTAATGGAGGTTATAAATGTAGGTAGACATTATTTTTATTATCTTATTGATTAACTTTGTAGTTTTATTGACAAGATATCTGGAATCATGAGATTTGTGTTAAAAGAAATTTCTTGATAATAAAGTAATGTAAAATCTAGCCACGATGCATGCGTCGACTTATCATGAAAGATCAGACATTTCCAATCAAAGTTGAGCCAAGGAAGAGGAAGGACGGTGGTGGCTCTTGCGTGGTGGTGGTGCTTGTGGTGGTGGTGTCAGAGTGGGGTTTCTTGGGAGGAGGAGGAGGAGGAGAGAAATATGAGAAGGAAGGCGAGAGAGAAAGAGCGGGGAGAAAAATCTATCTTTAGATATTAATGTTCTGCTTTGATCAACTCAACCTTCATTCTAGCAAATTAACTCAAGAAGAATTAAATTGACTATATGGGATGTTGAGCAAGTTTTTAGGATCTTTGAAATTGCGATGAACACATGAGTGACCAGATAATTGACAAAGTTTATACGGTAGATGGTGAAAAAATGGAAAAAATTAATGTAGATACATCTCATTAGTAGCATAACAAGTATTTATTTTTTTAAAAAATAGTACTCATACATGCTAAAAATCACCATTACCTACGATAAAACCCTCCTTTCATCTTCCATACATGGGATTATTCATAATGATCGTACCATTAGATCTTGGAGTTGGATCGAGTGTAACTAAAGAAGCGTGAATATCGCTGGTTTCTTTTTTTCTATTTGTGACATGGTTCAAGTTAAGACTTTTCTATTTCGATGGATGGTCTACTTTTTGTTGAGGTATTTTGTTCCCCACAATGAGTACAATGAGTTGCGATCGACTCTTTATAAGTATCATGTTTTTTGTATTTCTTGAAAGTCAATAGAGGGGAAGCGAATTAGCAATCATGGATAAATAACCAAAAAATAAAATAACTATAAATGGAGTTTTAAAAGGATTCACCCTACACAATGTTATATCATGTGCCTGAGTCTGTACCCACTTTTATAAATACTCACTATTCGAGCTATTTATAATGTATTCCAAACCACAATATTAGCATACTATTAATGGATTTATATTCTATATATGAAGAAATGTCATTAGTTCTGAAATATAGGCCTTCATTAAGAATGCATTCTAGTCAAGAATAAAGATAAAATGTAATATTTAAATAAAGTCTTCAAATTCTAGTCAAGAATAAAGATAAAATGTTAAATAAAGTCTTCAAAACATGAACATCAAATGAAAACATAAAAACAAACAATATAGAGTAGAAAGCTAAGAGAGAAGATTAAAAAGCATCAAGATGCAAAGCTTAGAGAAAAGCTTCACTGCAAAATTTTTTCAAGTAGAATTCACTAATGATAGCTTGAATGCTCGTTGAGTTCGTATGCATGATAGGTATGGATAAGGAGTCATTTTACGTTTACTTTTATTTAGATATCGTACATATATGATTCATATTCGTATATTGTAACATCGGATTTTACTCTCATTTCATTTATTCTATTATTTGTCACTCCCTGACATCTTCATATTTTATGTGTTTTCTATAGCTAGGGCATCATGTTCAAATTGTCATTGTACAAAGCATAATAGAGTATGCACATAGCCTTACACTTGTTGGAGACCATTTTTCATCTTTAATTTTGTAATATATGATCTCATTTTTTACTTTCAACATATTAAATTTTTATGTAATTAATGGTATCATTTTTTACTTTCTGCATTTTATTTTTTTGACTACTTTAAGTAGTTAATAGGTATTCAATTGCATATTTAAGGTAGTTTTATATCATTGTCTAATATATATAGCAAATGGCATTGTAGTTTGAAAGTCGTTTCATGTACCAACCTCAATGTGAGCAAATGAAAAAGTAAGGTTGGAGGTATGAAAAGATAATGAAATCTCTTATAGCAATGTAAAGGTACTAGAGAGAAATACTAAATAAAATATAAGAAGTAATAAAGCACATATAAAAACAGTAAAAAAGATAACCATAGTACATATAAATTTATACAAATTTATCCAACTCAAAAGCTTTGTCTTGTGCTTAAGATTAACATCCTTAGAACTTAGAATTCTCTATTGTAAAAAAATACTTTTCAGTGTATTTGAACACATAGTGCTCTAAGGATATTTCTTACACTTTCAATAAAGGCCTTTACAAGATCGTCTCTTGGTCAAAATACATAATAAATACAACACTTATACAATCCTTCAATTATAAAAATAAAGTAATTTAACCTTTATGTATGTTAAGGTGACAGAAGTTTCTTGATAATTCCTTTTTTTATTAGAAAAAATTAAAAGAGAGGAGATGGTGAAATGTATGAGCTGATGTTGTCATAGAAATCCTTTTATATGTGAATGAACCCTAGATAGATAAAAATACCCAAAATATTACATTCTTTAAACGATTAGGAACATGTGTTGATGCAGAAATCGGGTCTATAAATGAATCTTTAGTAAAAAAGAAAGGGTTTTATCAGTTGTGCTCCTCAGAGATATTGCAATTTTAGTATGCCCCTTCCTTTTGGGGAATATTAATTGTGCCCCTCGACTTCTTCCCTTCTATCACTTGTACCCCTCCTGTTAGTGACCCTCCAAAACCAACACAAACGGACGTTAACTTTGAGGATACATATGAAATTAATTTAAAAAAGAAGACTAAAAAGTCCTCCTCATCCTCTTCCTCCTCCCTCATCTTCTTCTTCCTCTTCCTCTTCCTCTTCCTCCCTTCTCTTCCTCCTCCACAGCTCCTCCATCTGCCTCTGCGCCTCCCCCTCTGCTCCCGCTCCTCCTCCGCACTGAGCTCTCCTGCAACCCCTCTGCCTCGAGCTCCCCCCTGATCCCCTGCTCCTCCCCCATGCCTCCCCCTCATCCTCCTCACCCTGCCTGCAACCCCACCCTTCGTCCCCAGAATCCTTCTCCGCCCTCGACCTCCTCCTCCTCATCCCTCCGCCCGCAACCTTCCCCTCCGCCCCATCCTCCTTACCCCGCATGCAACCTCATCCTCTGCGTGCGCAACCTCCCCCTCTACCCCTGTTCTCCCCACCTTGCCCACAGACTCCTCCTCTACCTCCAACGTCCTCCTCCTCCTCCTCCTCCTCCTCCTCACCCATTCGCCCGCAACCTCCTCCTCTGCCCACAACTTTCCCCTCCTCCTCTGCCCACAGCCTCCCCCTTCGCCCCCATCCTCCTCACCCCTCCAACAGCCTCCTCATCTAGCCCCATTGTCCCTATCAGCCCACAACTTCCCCCTCCTCCTCTGCTCTCAGCCTCCCTCTCCACCCCGACCTCTGTCTCCTCCTTCCCCTCCCCCACCCTCGACCTCTGTCTCCTCCTTCTCCTTCCCCTCCCCCACCCCCGACCTCCTCACCCCCTCCGCCTACGGCCTCCATCTCCACCCCATCCTCCTCTTCCCTCCGTCCATAGGCTCCTCCTCCTCCCCCAACCTATCGGACCTCCTTTGTTCGACGCACACCACCACGTAACATTCCCCTCCTCCGTCCCTAGCCTTTGATTGGAGAAGAAGAAGGCGTAGCCCCCGGTTGAGGAGGATCGAGGAGGATGACCGCAATTCATAGTTGATTTCTCTTCGGCCAGCGATGATGATGAACATGGAGGGTGATGTGGCTGGATGGGTCTCCGTGCTTTGTCATCTTCTCCATCTCTGATTGTGGGTTTCAATTTTTAGGGTGATCATTTTGATTTCTAGTTTTATCCCTCTTACCCAAATCATGATTTGAAAAAAATCATAGTTAAGTTCAACTCATCGACGGCCAAAGTAACGGAGGAGCACAAGTGATAGAACGACAAGAAGTCGCGGGCACAAATGATATTCCCAAAAAGGGAGGGATAGGGATATGACTGATATTACAATATCTCGGAGGGGCACAACTGATAAAAATTCAAAAAGAAACATCCATTGTAACAACAATAAGTGTTCCAATGTATAAATAAAGTGTATCAATGAAAATTAAGTATTGGAGGTAAAAATAATTTGTACACCAATATTTAACTAGCCATATCAGTGTAGATAATGGATGGCTATAAGTTAAAATTTGAACAACGTTAAGTCCTTCAATAGAACTATACATGTGTAAAATTAGGAGTACTAGAATAAATGGATGTACGAATGAGATAGTGTACATCGATTCGAATGAGTAGCCAATACTTATTGAGTTTAAAGAGTCAATTAGTGCACTTGTATCAAAGGGTGTATACTGATGTAATTGATTGGTATAGAAAGTTCAATCTGGATGTACAAATATCTCAATATAGGATTGAAGTAAAACAATAGCATAAGGTATGAAGGCCTAGATTAGTAGAACTTTTGATCCAATGTGCTAACTACTGTAAAGGATTTTACATATTTTCTAAACTATTATATGCATTCATACAAGTATAATGCTATGAATTTTATTTTTTAAGGATAGGATGGAGATGTATACCGTTGTCATTTTTTGAGCATGTGGATATGATATGGTCACATATTTTTTACTAGCTACCTATACGGATATTGGCCATACTAAATCTATGTGCTTATATTATAATAAATATATATATATATATATTAATGTAGTATGACATATATCTGAATTATAGGGTTACATGTAATACATTGTATTTTGAAGTCATTTTAAACGTATAAAAAACATATATCTTTATATTATTTAATTATTTGCTTTACATATTAGCATATTGATTTCTGTTTTATTATATTGTATTTGTACTTTTATGTAGTTTTGATTTTATTAGCTATTTCACCTTTAAAAAATATTTATCTATAATGTAACTGATATATGACATTTATTGTTAGAAGGATAGTTCATATATGTTTGTCAAATACTCATATCCAAATTATGATTATCTATTGTCGTATCCGAATCCATATTTAAGGATACTGCAAGATATATTTTTCTGTATTTGTATCTAGAATTTAAATAAGAATAAGGAAATCGTAACACCTGTATTTGTATTATACTTGAATCCCTAGTTTTAAGTGATATAAAATGATCATAACCATGATAAAAAATAAATAAATATAGGAAAGAAGAGATTATTAGTGACTTAGATTTTGCTAATGACTTTATTGTATATTTATTTAATAACTTGATTAACTTTTCATTTAGAAACTCAATGATAAAAGTGTAGAAAAGATATGAAGACGACTCAAAGCTTAAAGCATTTCTGAAAGACTCAGCGTGAAGATTCAAGGTTCAAAATAGAATACATAAAGGCTCAAAGAAAAATTCAATTCAAAAAGCTCTAGTGAATTAAAGACTTTGGAAGTTAAGGACAAAATAAGTTTGATTTAACTTTTTTATATGTTTTTTATTTTGTGTTGAAAAATATTCTTATAGTTTTTACATATTTTTGATTAGTACGTAAAATTAAGCCAAGAACATCAACACCTCAAAATCATTTTTTAGACATATGATCGATCATCTTGGCATCATGTTTGATCACCTTTGATTGATCATCTTTTGGTCTTGATCGATTAAGTTTTGATTATTGATTTTTTGACATGATCGACCATCATATTATCCACGATCGACACCACTGATTGCCCATGCTTTGATCACGATCGATCACTTTTCAAACATATTGTTCAACGGTGAAATCAAATCGATCACCCATGTTTGATCGTCCATGTTACATGATCGATCATTTCATGATTTTTGGAAATTAGAGAGTTCAGACTTTAGTTTTTTCTCACCAATGGTCTTTTGAGGCCAACCCAATATAAGGGACTCTATGGCTCATTTTTTGAGATATACAACCTATAATAAATATTCTCTGCTTCCAAATAAAAAGAAAGAGTGGCATTCTTGTGTCATATTCGAGTTCTTTTAGCTTTTATGATCTTGAGCTCTATTCATTTCAATGTTGTCCAACTACTGAATTTATTTCTGCTTTATATGCTCAATTTTGATCATCATCATCATCATCCTCATTGAAATTTTGTAAGTTTGTGAATTCAAGTTTTATTGCTTAACTTTTTTCGACATTTTTTTATAGGCATTCGAGTTGTGGATTCCTTTCTCTGAGAAATATAATATCTTCCTTTGGGAATTGTCCAAGGAAGGGTACAAGTTGTACGAGAAGTTGTGCTATCCTACGTTCAAAGTAGCGCTAGAATAGTGCAAACAAGCTTTGTCGAGTGAGCGAAGAGGAAATTCTAGAACATGGTTCTTGGTCATGATTTTCAACCACTTGGGTTCCCACATAAAAATCACTGTGTACTTTGTGGTTTGATTTTCTTCTATATATGTCATTTGTGAATACTTTTTTAATTACATAATGTTATTGTGATAATGCATACTGCACATTTCATCCCCTCCCCCTTGTGCCAGACTCATAGGGACATGCATTTCAAAACTTACACGCAAGCAAGCCATGAGCTAAACAATAATTTAAAATTGATGGAAGTCTGATTTCATAGAATATCACAATATAACATATTGTGATGATTGGTACCAAGGAAATCAACAAAATGTATATTGTATTTGATGGTTCAATAAGTGGTGTCATCGCTACAACTTGAAATACAACAAGCGATGGGTGCCTACCGTCCCGTTTAAACCAATGCCCATCCCCTCTGACCATGATACGGGACGATGAACAAACCATCCCATCAGGTTGTTTCCCCTCTGTTAGGACGGGACACAAATACCGATCGTCCCATTACACCAAGCTGATGGGATGGTTGTAAGCATCCCGTGATAACTGTCCCATCTTGGTGTTCCCTGAATGATAGAAGATCAATGGAGTTGACGGTTAAAATTGTTGCATATTGTCATTAAATGTGGGACAATCACGACCATCTCGTATAATGGTGCTTGTTGGAATGAGCATGACCATCCCAACTAATCACTGGAGGGACGATCATGACCATCCCATAAAACATTCTGTATCTATCTCATCAATTGTCTGAGAGCATTGTAGAGACCAAAGGGGACGGTCGTGACTATCCTATAAAGCTTTCTTTGCTCGTCTCATTAATGCTCGTGGCTTTTTGGGACGTGCACAGAAGACTTGTAGGGGTAATCATGATCATTCCTTCTGATCGATTTTAGGAAAAAAATAGTACCGATGGCATTACAGTACTCGACCTGTTATCCATCTTTGTTATGCCTTGTATGGAATCAAAATAGCAATATATACATCGAGATCATTATAAACATAAAGGAAGAAGCCCAGTACAAAACTGATTAGCCATATCGTATTAAAAACAAAAACATGTTCATCCAACGAGTTCAATAACTACTCATCTATCTCATATTAAACTACAAATGCTTTTAATTTAAATAGACATATTACATATATCCCTAAACCCTACCCGTTGTCATCTTCGTCATCCCCATCCTCTCTCTTTCGTCTTCCATATTACCATCTTCCATCTCGTCATTGGTTTGCGATGCTGGGGCTTGTGGAGAAAGGTTACCTCCACCATCAAGTTACATGAAAGCATGAAATTGCATGATTTTGCCCTGCAGTCTCACAATTTCATCTTGATATTGATGCATCATGTTATCCTACTAGAAACCTGTTCATCCACTTGCATCGAATTATTCTCTAACTCACTTTCCATCGCTGACTTTTAAGACAACAACCTGCTACAACCATGATAATACGATGGAACGATTACCCCGCGACCAACGCATCATATACGTTCAGAATGCTCCAGACCCATCGCATGGATAAATGCTTCGTTAAGGAGTGATTGATGGTAAAATGGTGTCAGTACTGTTCAATGAGTGGCGGTGGTGAGCCTCACCATCTCATCCTGAAAGGCATGCATTATTTATCATTTAACTTACATCGTAAATAATCTAGAATGACAGGTTACAAAAGTATAAGTTTTCCTTACTTGAATGGGTCCATATGCTTTGTCCACCTATTCAACAACCCCATCGATGTCACGACTCTTGGATTGCACAAAAACTTCAATCTTATTTAGCAACTGATCATATTTTTCAATCTAAATAGAATTGCAAAAATAAGAATCCTATTTACATGTAAAATATATATATATAAATCAATTAGATAAGTTAGTACTTACAAAATTATGCTTCAATTGATTTGTTCTTCACTTGATAATGTATACATCACTCCGAGTAGGGTTATGTGTCATTCTCCATCTCAATTAGATGCCAATCCTTACATATATTTGACTGAACTAAATCGCATCTACTTCTCAATTTATCTTTGGCAAGTAGTGATAGATAATAATTCCCATAATATTCTCCATCACATTTATCTCAATATGCATCACATCAATATTTGTGATTAATTTGTAAATTCTTCCAATAAGACAACTCTTGAAAAAACTCTATTTTCTCCATCCGCTAGGCATTTTCTTTTTGAAAGGCCGTCCCAAACAAAACCTTCCAATTTCTATCTGTTGCTCTCGGAAAATTACTCCATACACTCTAAGAATTATAATGACCATAAGATAGTCATGAAAATTTATATCGTATATGCACCTATGCCAATCGGCAATGTCCTAGATAACAATGTTTAATATTTGTTGTAAGCCATGTAGACTGAGTATACTCCAAACATATGAGACATGCAAGTTTTCCTTGGATACTCCAACCTAATAGATTCGTATAAGCTGAGAAATCATTAATAGTCTCCATTAATACCACATAGATAATAAATGGCTCTCTTTTTAAGTGCATCATAAGTTTAATCTCAAAATTCCACAAAAGTTTTAATTCATCGAATAACAACTCCATATAAACATTGATTGCATTTCCTGAATTGTTCGGACATGATATTAGTAATGACATAATCATGAATGAGGAATTCATTGACACCCATAGAGGAAGATTGTATGTTATAAGGAGAAGTAGCCAAATCGAATAAATCATGCTCATTACCGAATAGGTTAAAACCATTAGTTATAGGTCCCAATCTAAAGTTCCGAAGATCTTCTGAAAATTTAGGAAATCTTTCATTAAAATTATTTTTCGCTTCTCTATATCAGCGGGTTATCACACATCATGCCTTATGAATCATTCTTCCTTTTATTATTGTGTCATATCATCCACTTTGTAATTTTCTTAGAACATATAATCTCTTCAATCTCAGAATAAGAGGAAAATTTTGAATAAGGTTTTTCTGCCTTTTTTCTTCTATTGTTATTGTCTTTGACTTTGTATCTTGATGTTTGATGAATTCTGGACAATGACCAACAAAGGACACAATCATTAGGGTATGTGTCGATCTTTTCGTATTACAATACCAATGATTTTAATCTAGACTACATCTTTCCAATCCTTTTGAAAATTTCCACACTTTTGAGTATTCTCTTAATCAATGATATGACATCTATTATCATTATTACTGTAGAATAGTTCTTACTTTTAATTTAAAAATTTCTAATATAAATTACAATAACAACATCTCTACTCCAGGAGCTATCATTTCTTCTGCATCAGTGAGGTTCTTCCCAAAATCATTAGTTATTGTATTTTCTATACTTTTGACTCATTTCTGTTTATATCGTCTAACATTTCATGTAAATGATTACCTTCATTGTTCATTTACATAACATATTCTCTTTCATGTTGAATATGAGGTTGATGGATTTCTTCCCGATGTTCCATCCATGTTGTGTAATGTAACTAAAAACCGTCTAAGATTATATGTTCATAAATTCTGTCGCGGACATTGATTGGACTATTCTTGCATCTTGTATAAGGACAACTTATTTATCACCAACAACACTTGATCTTTCTTACTTTCAACATAGAATTCCTAGTCTAAAAATCCCATTACTCCATTCTTGTATATTTGAAGTCATCGTATCTCTTATTCATCCAAGACTTATCTATACTTCTGCATTAAAGTAAATTTCAACTATATAATCACAATCCAAAAATACCTTAGATCTATCTAACTATCTCAATCTAGTGACCCTATTGGTATTATAAACATTATTGTACAACTTATGTGAGCTAACATCTTATGTATCATTATGAGCAAATATCTTATTTGAGCATACATCTTATGAAAATCTATTGATTAATAGCATTGTAATTTAACATAAATCTACCACAACCATGCAAATCTATATCAACATGTGCACTATAATCATACAATTATATATATCAAACATAGTATTTCCTATGAGTAAATAACATTTCTATGAGCACTTATTAAACTATACACCATATATAGTAACCATGCATACAAATCTATATCAACTTGATCAAATATTACATACATTAAACTCAATAAAGATCATCAATATATTAACAAGGATCGACAAAACGTGGCGAATGATGAGACTTGTACTACGACCGTCGACGGAGAAGAAACGATTAGAGGAAGAAGATGATCATATGCAGAGAAAGCGAATCACGTGGGAGAGGATCAAAATCATTGGAGTGGTATGGGATGTGCCCTGTCAATGGAGGCGATGTGTGAGAGTGATGGGTTAGGGTGTGCCCTATCGAGGGATTTGAAGATTTCATCGTTTCGACCAAACGGGATAATCAATTTGACTGTCCCCCATCTTGGAGAATTGAGGATGGTCATAAGTAAAACTGCCATCCTCTGTGAAGCCTGCCTCTTTTTCATTGGGCAGGAACCTAGATGGGACAATCACACCACGACCATCCCCGCTGCTAACGTAGAGAGGACGGTCACTGACTGCCCCATATGTTTCTTCCACATAATAATTACAATTGTATGGGATGAGCACAAAAAGTTTTATGAAATGGTTACAAGTTACAACCATCCCATAAGCCTTATAAAAGGCTAGATGGGACTGTTAGGCAGAAGACCATTACCTCCTCTCGTACGCGGACAAAACAATTGATAAGTGACAGTCATACATGCTTTTAGGTGGGATGGTCGCTTTGCCCACTGTCTCATGTAAGTATTTTGTATGTGACATTCATATTTGAACTGTCATTTTCAAATATAATTGGGACGATTGCCTATCGACCGTCGCATATGCTTTCAGATGGGATGATTTTTTAGAGTTTGTTCCATGTTCCCGTCTCTCTGAAACTGGGTTTTGCTATAACGCATCTATGATAACATCAATAAATAGTAAGTAATGAAGATGATACTTGCCATATATTGATTTTTTTCCAAATCATTCGTCGCAATATAATCTATTAAAAAATCGAATCATTTGGCTACATCTTATAGAAGCAATCATTCGAAGCTAAGGCATCCTCCTCCTTAACACCCTAATGGTGAAGTTGTTGCAAATATTCCCCATTCAAAGAATGATGCATCCTCATACATATGCTTCGATCATAAAATATTTTATCATCTTGGAAAGATTATTGTCATCTATCTTATTCATCTTAATTCTTTATTTTTTTACAAGAAATATGTCTTTTATAAAATAACAATAAAGTTGGGATAGATCCAATATCTCATGATTGCGCAAAAAAAACCCCACAAGCTTAAAAGTCTAATTCCTAAAACGTCAAAATTTAATGAGGTTTAAACGATATATTTTAAGTGTTAATTTTACCATGTAAATCTCTTTCTACATTTTCGTTCATGAGAAACCACTATCCCAACATGTCAAGATATGACTAATGATATTTCCATCTTAATCATAGTTTCGAAAATCAAGTTTGAAATGGTATATTGTTTATGATTTGAATACATCATATAAAAATCTTTTCCTGGCAAAAGAATAATGTGAAAATGCATGTAAATCATCTCCAAAAAAAAAGAGTGAAAACAATATCATAGGCAACAACATTGAATTCTCGGTACAAACCTCCAAGTTATGTCAAATTATAGAAGATACATGACTGTTTGCATATGACGGTGCATAAAAAATATCAATAAATGCAATTTTTTAGTGGTTTTTTTTCATAAGACGACCATTTTCCACAAATTCTAATGCAAATTAAGGTCTCAAAGCCCTTGTAAGCAATTATACCATCTTTGTTAACCCAAGGAGTGGTCGGGTGGTAGAGCAGTGTGCCTCCACTTTAAACGACCCGGGTTCGAATCCCAGTGGGGACGCTCCGGACCCCCGAAATTACCGAGCCTACTATTAAAAAAAAGAAAAAAAAATTATACCATCTTTGTTGGAGCCCATGTGCAAGTAATTCCTTCCAGGGATCCGCCAACAACAGTTTGTGCATAGATCCGACCCGAGTACAGCCAACCTCAACATTTCCACGTGGAGTGATACTATTGGAACACTCGACGTGGCATCTGCGGGACTCGGCGCCGTTAACGGGAAGAGGGGGAAGAAGAAGAATACATCGCCTGCCGGAAAGAGAAGAAAAACTTTGGAAGAATGGCGATGGAGAAGAACAGGGAGGGGATGATCAAAGTCTCCATTTGGGTTATTTCACTACTCATCTGCCTCTCCTCTGCTGCTCCGATCGAGGACAAGTGCGCAGCTTGCAATGCCGTCGCGGTAATCCATCTCCGACCCTCTCTCACACATTCACCAGGCGTTTCCGGATGTGACTGATCCGGTTGTTGCTGTCGAATGCATATTGCCAGGAATGTATTATTTTTGAACTTTGATCGCTTTGATTTGTTGCATAAATTTGTTACATTTGCTTTGATCACGTACCCAAATCTATAGTAACTGAAAAGGGAATACCTTTATGGATGAAAGCATCTTGTATTGGATCAATTGTGATGATCACTGAGGTTTGACAAGTAAAGAAACCTTTTTTTTGCCTGCATAGAATTGAAAGGTAAATTTTCTTGTAATTGTTGTGTGGATCTTGCTATAATAGCTGCAGATTCGACGTAATAGATGTTTGTTTTTTGCCCTTTTGCCCTTTAAATGGATGAGGGAAATCTGTTATTCCCAATTTGCTTCGATTTTAAACATCTGTAAGAATATCTGTTTGGGTCACGGTTATGTAGACAACAGCGAACTGGCAAATGGGCTCCACGAAGGTAATGGATTCTACCTCTGTATACACGCCACTTCACAGCAGTTAGCGTTTGGTCCTAGTAACTGTAACTTTATACAAAGAACCTTATTCTTGATGTTGCACGTCATTTGCTAACTTTTCATTGTTTCCCTTGTGGAGTTGAAGTTGAATACTTAAGTCGAGTTGTTTAATTGGATGTTTGGTGATTGTCGACCAGTATAATAAGATTAATGATCATGTAAGCTTTGATATGGATTGATGGTCACTAATGTCTTCTACCTGTAAAATCACTTTAATGATTAATGTCGAGAGGATAATTTGTTGATAATCGGTGTTAAATTTGGAATTTATTTTTCTTGTTGAATGTGTGCTAACAAAGGGATGGAGTGCTTGAAGGATGAAATACTTCCACTTCATGAAATGATTCAAGTTTTCTATGTATAGATGGATATGGGATCTGACTGATGTGCTGAACAATTTGCAGGGAGAAATTGAGATTGGACTCTCCAATGTAAGTGTTTCATTTACATAATTGTGTACTTAACTTTGTTGGGTCTCTAGAATATGTAGAAGGAAAAGCTATCATGAGTTATTTTTTTAAATATTATATTGTTGTGCTAGCCTTGTTTGTTTGTGCAATCACAGATGGGCCAACTTGTAAATAATACATGTATATTTATTTTTGGGTATATTACAAAAAGGACCTCAACTATACATTCATTCGCAATTAGGGACTTTCGTTTTCAAATGTAACAAATATGGGTATGAACTTTCAATTTCAGGGTTTAGCATCGACATATAGGGGTCGCGTATGTATTTGAGACAAAAAAATAAGATTAGACCCATCTTTATTACATTTGAAAAATGAGACCCTTAATTGAGAATCCATACATTGTTGAGGTCATTTTTTGTAATTTACCCTTTATTTTTAAGCAAACTTTAGAGATATACTTTCTTATACCGATTTTGATGTGGATGTTAAAGATAAGCATAGAGAAGCACGAGAAACTTATCTGTTTTGGTTGCTTATCTTTCGTTTGATGATTCAATGCAATTGGTGTGTGGCATTTCATTTATGGAACAATGTCCATCACTGCCTCAATAGAATTGTCCAAGGTTTTAAAAACCAAACTGGTCAGCTCAACCGGTTAAACCAAGAACTGAAAAAACGGTCAAGCCATCTGGTTTTTATTCAGAAAATAAAAACCAGTCAAAACTCGGTTGGACCACTTTAGCTTGATTGAAACAATTGAACTAAATCACCGATTCAACCATTCTTTTTTTTGACAAAAAATAATTTTAATAATTTAATAAAATGCAAATTTCTAAAAACTGTTCATAATATAGTCTCATTCTAACCCATATTATAGTAATCCTATTGTGCCAATGATCCATTATCGTTGCTCCATATGTACTAGTGACCCAGTATCATTGCTCCCCTCCTACCATACGAGCTTTGCCCCCCTCTTCCCATATTGTGCATGAGGTTGTCTACTTCCAAGTTTCCAACAACAACAAACGAAGAAAACGTTGTTATAGTCATACTACAAATAGAAGTAAATTAACAACCCTTATTATTAATTATAGCTAAATAGTTACATTGTTAATTTTATACGACATATATATATATATATTATTTTTTTATAAAATATGTTTATTATGCCCTTTGAGTTTTCTAGTAACATTTATACGCCTAACTTTCTAACAATCTCACTTATGCTCTTATATTCTTAAAAAATTCACAATATTATCCTTATGTTGATAAATACAGGAGCACAAGTGTACTTAAAAGGTTATTATATGCATTTTGTAAAATATAGGAGCACACATGTAATTGTAAAAAAAGGGGTATAAGTGTTACTGAAAAAGCTTAGAAGGACACGAGTTTACAAACCCTCTAAAGATATGATGTATCATTTTTCATATTTATTTATATAAACCGGTCTAACTTGGTTCGACCCAATTGAATCATGCGAACCAAACCAACAATACAATGGTTTGCTCCCCTCTTCCCACATTGTGCATGAGGTTGTCTACTTCCAAGTTTCCGACAACAACAAACGAAGAAAACGTTGTTATAGTCATGCTATAAAAAGAAGTAAATTAACAACCCTCATTATTAATTATAGTTAAATAGTTACATTGTTAATTTTATACGACATATATATATATATTATTTTTTACAAAATATGTTTATTATGCCCTTTTGAGTTTTCTAATAACATTTATACGCCTAACTTTCTAACAATTTCACTTATGCTCTTATATTCTTAAAAAATTCGCAATATTATCCTTATGTTGATAAATACAGGAGCACAAGTGTACTTAAAAGGTTATTATATGCATTTTGTAAAATATAGGAGCACACATGTAATTGTAAAAAAAGGGTATAAGTGTTACTGAAAAGGCTTAGAAAGATACGAGTGTACAATCCCTCTAAAGATATGATGTATCATTTTTCATATTTATTTATATAAACTGGTCTAACTCGGTTCGACCCAATTGAATCATGCGAACCAAACCAACAATACAATGGTTTGGCCTTTTCCAGTTTTTATGAACTACTAACGTCATCACCGGTTCGACTGATTGGTTCCATTGATCCAACCATAAAAATAAAAAATTGATACCTGTCCGGTTTAATGTCTGATTCGGTTTTTAAAACCTTGAAATTTTCTACCACCATTTTGAAATGGGACTTGCAGTAGCTATTTGTAATGCTATCAGAAAATACCATCCCATGCCTTATGGAAATATTGCTCCAGAGCCTTGTGGAAAATATTTTTTTTTGAAGAAGCCTTATGGAAAATATACAATCTACCTGGTGTATGGAATGTGATATATGGGTCCTACTACTTCTAGGAACTGAAAAATTGTCTTAACAAAATCTAAACCCTGTTGGGGGTTTACCCCCCAAAACCCACCCTTTCTCTCACTTATGGGGCCCCACTTCTCTTTTTTTATATATTAAATAAATTATTTCTCTTTCATCCATTCCATCAAAAATTTATATATTATACCATCATATCATCTAAAAATTATAAACTACTCAACTTCTACTCACTTTTCCGAACTTCAATACAATCACATCATAATAACTACTCACTTTTTCAAACTTCAAGACAATCCCATCACAACAAACCCACTCAACCCCTAACCCTCTATCCAAACACCAAAATACAAAAACGATTTATCCTCCTCCAGTTTAACCCGTGCCAACCTGGCAACCAAACACACCCTAAATGTTATGTCAGAATGACGGTCTTGAGTTAATTTTCTGCAACCCAATTCATGTTTAGTACATAAAAGCTGGAACAAAGTCTACCATGATTTAGGATCTGGTTAGCAATTATCTTCAACTTCTGCTCAATCACAAATTGGATATCACAATCATTTACACCACAATATAAAAAAACTTTATATAAATATTTGAACTCAGCCACCTACACGGAAGCTAGACGAAATACAGGAAGTCCATTTGTAGAATCCTTTGTTTCTTTAGGATCAAAGATGAGTGTTAGTCCTATAAACATAACTATTTTAGATTCCAGAACAATTATTGGAGGAAAAAACACAATTCTCGAGAAACAAACTCGATGTAACAAGATAGATCGAATATTTTTCAACATTGTCTTGTTTTTCGGAAAACTTCAAATTAAATGGTAATTGATTTTGTTTGAAGTTAAGAAAGTTAATTGGATCCTCTCTTTGATCCAGTTAACTAATAGTACTTGGTGTTTTAACTTATCCACCACATTGCATCATTGAAGTTTGTGTGAGGGTGCAGGTAACAGGATTATACAAAAACTCTTTTTACATGATGGCCATTCTAGATCCTCTTTTAATATAGCTTTAATTATGTCACCCTAAATAACTGTACTACAACTGCAAGATATTTGTTGTATAAAACATCATGATGTGCATCTCTTATTTGCTGAGATTCTTTTACTTTCCAGATTTATCACAAATAAAATTCTGGTAGCACTAGAATTTTTAAGAGCTTACCGCTCATAAATGTCCCATACTGGGAATATTTTTCTATATAACACCATGATGAACATTAGATTCTTATTTGCTGAGATTCTTTACCATACTGGGAATATTTTTCTCGCACTTACCTCTCACATTTACTCTGAAAATGCAAATATTTATGAGAATTTCGTTGTCAAGTGGCTTGTTTCTACATCTAATGCTTAAAACACACAAGAAAATGCACCAAACGATGAGACACTTTAAACTTAAGGTAATTATGGCATGAAATAGTAACTAGCAAGGGAAACAGACAGTTCTCTCTGTCTGGATACAGATATCTAATAATTGTCCCATACATTTTATATTGGGTATAGTGTTCACAAGTCTGACTTCTCAGGAGAAGCCAAGAAATCACTTGGATTTGCGACACCGGTTAGATTCCAAAGGTCAACGTGAAGGAAAAGTCATCGAATACAGGTGACATTCCAGCTAAAGAACATTCTGAACATTCATAAAATTGTAGCTTTTCTCTGTTGTTTGATCTGTTCATCTTAAGAATGTGAATGACCAGTTATAACAGAACCAGGTTTACCTTCAGGAACTGATCTAGAGTAGCTCGTGAACTTCCTACAACTGTCAAAACTTCTAATAAAGTTTGGTCTGGTTGACCTTTTTTTATTTCTTCTAAACAATGCTAACAATATGTACCTAGTGTTGATTTTTTTGTTGCTTGGTGTTCCTCTATCTTTTCTTTTTAGTAGTAAATTCCAGTTTAGTCCTAGCTTGATCATGATGAGGATTAGTGGGAAAATGGGTCTACATGTAGAGCCTTTTAATGCCTCTTGCCATGTTATGAAATAATAGATCTGATATCGTTTAATTTCTTCTTGGTTGGAGTAAGATGCCATTATGCTATTCTAGTTTTTTATCCTTATTTGTAGGTCATGCCTTGAGATAGGTGGACCACCTCGAGAATCACTTGAAGATCCGATCTACTTGTAGTAATCGATCTGGAGATGAACCACTTGTAGAGTGATATAGCACCACGAGCAACATTGCAGCATTCGAATAACATATCCGACTGGAGAGAAAGAATCGAGCTTCGATGTTGGAACCTCCTTCATCGAGTATCTTTGCAACTGAGGCATCTTGTCATTTGAAGCCTTATCAAGCAGTGCACCGTCATCTGCTTTGAGATCTCCGAGATCCAATGTCCATCAAAGAGACATAGTTTTACTCCGAGAACATTCATCTAAAGAGCGAAGGAATTTCGCATGAAGTATCAAATCTGATTAAACAAGTCTTCACCGATCAATCACTTGAGATTCAAACATCTGATCGTTATCGCCTAATGAGCACAAGAAATTAGGGAAGAACACGTTTTCTCCCCAGATATTATATGAGACGTTTGATTAAAGGAAGTGAGTGTACGTTTGATCATGGCATATCCCATGCTATTTCATCATATTAGATTAAGAATATTAAATGTACGAGAAGATCAACATGTGGGAGCCCTCGGATCAAAACTCCACTAGCAATGGCAAATTAATACCATTCACCGCTAAGGGTCTACACTTGCATCCATTGGAATAATTGCACTATAACCCCCCGAACTTAATTAGATTACTAACATGTCCTAGAGGACTCGAATCCACCACTGGTTTTGGTGTAGTTTCATTAACTCACCTTAACCCAAGCAAGTTGACTCAAGAACAATCAAATTAACGACATGGTTCGTGCTGTTAAACAGGGCAAGTTTGCGATGTTTAAGTGATAATTATGAAGTATACATGGCCAAGAAGGTAAGTTACAATTTTAGGGTTCATGTTGTAAAAATCCGTTATTATTATGTATTTTGATATTCAATTTAATTACCGCTTTTTATTCATTTTTTTATATGACACTGCAAAGGAAGGTGTAGTGGAAATCGAAGATGTGTACTGTAGAGATATTTTTATGTTACCGAACCATATCCGTATTTTCTATTTCTTTCATTTGCATTATGTAATTAACCCTTTGGGTCTCTTTACTGTAAAAGAGAGCCCTGGGGTTCCCTTGAATAGACAGATTAATCGTTTCTTCTAGCATGGTATCAGAGTGGTGTTCCTAGACCAGAGCTCTTGTACCCCAAAACACTACCCCACCCATCACCCGCTCCTCTCTCTTCCCTCACCGTTGTCGTTGCCCCTCCAACTTGCCGCCTACTGCCAGGCATGCCGCCAAGGACTGTCGTCGCCCCACGTGACACTTCATGCATTGCCAACGGTTTTTTGTCGCCCCATGGACCATCGTCTGGGCTGCCGCCTGCTGCTTGGGTTGTCCCTTGTCACCGGGGTTGCCACCTACCTGCGACCTGTTTACCCTCTCCTAGGGCTCTGAGAACGTGATCACGTCGATCTAATTTTGTTGTTTCTTAAGTGATTTCAGATCAATATATCACCGTTGGTAGGCGACACATTTTAAGATGATTGGAATGGTTGCACTTTGAGTATACACATGCAACCACTTCCGTACATGTCTCAGTCTTTGGATCCGGTAATATGTCAGAAAGCAAAGTCGATATCCCCGTTACAGATGCTTTTTGACGTCCAACACCAATAGGGAAGAAGGACGGGGCAAATTATGAACCATGGGCCATGCAGTTCATGAGCCTAGAAGAGCCGACTAATAAGACTGTGGTGAACGCCTTGTGGGAGGTTGATGATGCTTATGCACACGTGTGGTTGTCTAGTACACTAACAATTGAGATCACCAATGATGTTCTCCACTAAAACTCCACCAAGTCGATATGGGATATACTGGCTGCTATATATTCCCAGGCGAGAAATGAGATGAAGATCCTACTGTTACATCATGACATTCACAGTCAAGCAGAATGGTCGTCCCATACATTCTCTGTATACGTCTCTTCGCGCCATGTTTGAGAAGCTTCACAACTTCATACATCTTGCATCCACCTATGAGTAATAGAAGGTATACAGGAACACCACCTTGGTTGGCATGTTTTTAGCAGCACTTGACCCAGAGTATGATGTTGCTCGCTCATAGATACTTGCGGATGCCACCATCCCTCCCATAGAGGAGACATACCACAAGCTTATCAGGAATTGTTGCATCATCTGTCCTACCTAGACCTCCTCTACGATGGCTGCATCTTGCGATAGGGGAGGCACTTCTCAGTTTCGCGATAATGCTCCTCATGATAGGGGATGCCGCATTCGCCAGCCATGCACCTATTGCCATCCGTGTAGGTCGCTCAGAGGATACATGCTACTCCAAGCATGACTTTCCAATTTTTGCTCATGCAACTAAGCAGGTTGAGCCTCCTGCAGCTTCCACTTCCGACTAGAGATTTTAGGACTTTGTCTCTTGCGTGAAGGAGATTATGCCTCCCTTTGGTTCTCATGCATCTTGGACTGCTTAGGGAAGCCATTCAGATTTTGCAACCTCTGCGTTTGCCAGTACCTCAGGTAGCACCTATGCTCTTACCAGTTGTCATAGGACTGACATGATAGAGTGGATTACGGACTCCGGTACGTCCCATTATATGTGGGGAGGCACTTCTCAGTTTTGCAGTCGTGATCGTCGTGCTAGGGGAGGCTGCATTCGCCATCCATATGCCTATTGCCATCGTCTAGGTCACCCAGAGGATATATACTACTCCAAGCACGGCTTTCCAATTTTTGCTCATGCAACTGAGCAGGTTGAGCCTCCTGCAACTTCCACTTCCGACTAGAGATTTTAGAATTTGTCGCTTGCCTAATGGAGATTATGCCTCTCACTGGTTCTCATGCATCTTGGACTGCTCAGGGAAGCCATTCAGATGTTGCAGCCTCTACGTCTGCCAATACCTCGGGTAGCACCTACGCTCTTACCAGTTGTCATAGGACGGACATGACAGAGTGGATTATGGACTCCGGTACGTTCCATCATATGTGTGGAGGTAGAAGTCGGTTTGCACTATACAGAGAATTACCTCCCGATAGATCAGTTATCAAAGCTTATAGGACTCACTCTCCAGTTGCAGGATAGGGGGAGATCAGTCCGACACCATCTATGCATTTACAGAATGTGCTTCATGCCCCTGATTTTTAGGATCTTATTGTTGATGTGGTACGTGAATGTCCTCTGTTTCAGCTTGATGTCAAGAATGCATTCATATATGGTGATCTCCAAGAGGAAGTGTACATGTTGTACTACCTGGGTTTGTTGTTGAGGGGGAGTGTCGGCAAGTTTATAGACTTCACAAGGCCATCTATGGTCTCAAGCAGAGTCCAAGAGCATGGTTCCAAAAGATCTCAGACTTGAATGAGCAATAATAATTCACGAGGTCGAATGCGGATCATTCTTTATTTGTTCAGAGAGCCCACAAAGGTACAACTGTTATTATGATTTATGTTGATGATATCATCATTACAGGAGATGATGTGCAGGGGATTAGAGAAGTAAAGGGGTTTCTTGGTCAACAGTTTGTCACAAGGACCTTGATACCCAAGTTACTTTCTGGGATTAGAGTTTGCCAGGAACCAACGTGGTCTTGTTATGACCCAAAGAAAGTATTCTATAGATCTTCTAGCTGAGACATGCATGATTAGGTACAGACCTGCTACTACTATGGATCCTAACATGAGTATATATGATGATGATACACAGGATGAGACAAGAGAAGATACAAAGAACTTGTGGGAAACTACTTTATGTTACCATCACCAGCCCATATATTCATTTGATGTTAGTCGGGTCATTCAGTTCATGGAGTAACCTAAACATGTGCATATGAATGCAATCCATATGATTCTAAGGTACTTGAAGTCATCTCCAGGTGCATGATTATTTTTTAGAAAATGGACATCCCTTATTGTCACAACTTGTGCAGATGCAAACTATGTAGGATGTCCTAAGGACATGGAGACTACTTCTGGCTTTGCTGTATTTGTTGGTGGCTCTCTAGTGTCATGGAAGAGCAAGAAGCAGACGATTGTTGCCAGATCTAATGCGGAATCACTATACAGAGCTATGGCACAGGGGAACACATAGATGATGTAGGTCAGGTATGTTCTAGTTGACCTAGACATTGATGTACCACTTTTTATGCAATCACAATGTGACAACCAGGCAGATTATTCATTGCTAATAATCTTGCTTTTCATGAGAGAATGAAGCACATTAAGGTGGATTGTTACTGTACACGTGATTGATTCAAAAAGACTTCATTTCCACTTCCCATGTAAGTTCAGGGGAGCATACTGCATACATCCTCACCAAGGCTTTAACCAAAGGACCCTTTCATACGTGTTCATCCAAGCTGAGCATGATTGACGTCTATGCTCCATCTTGAGGGTGAGTGTAGAGATATTTTTATATTATCGTACCATTTCTGTATTTTCTATTTCTTCTATCTACATTATGTAATTTATCCTTTGGGTCTCTCCCCTAAATAAGAGAGCCCTATGATTCCCTTGAATAGACAGATTAATTATTTCTTCCCGCATGTATTATTTTAGATACCAACTATGGAAAGGATTGAAATGAAAGAGATAGTATTCACCATAACCCTAGAGCTCTCTTATGTAGGAGAAAAGCTCTAAGGGAAAATTACATAAAGAGAAGAAAGAAATAGAAAATTACAAAATAACAATAAAGAGAGATAAATATCTCAACACTCCCCCTCAAGCTGGAGCATATATATATTTATCATGCTCAGCTTGGAACATCAACGGTGGAAAGGCCCCTTTGCAAGAGCTTTGGTAAACATGTCGGCAATCTGATCGCCTAAAGCAACATGAGAAGTGAATATAAACCCCTTCTAAATCAAATCACGGGTGTAGCGGTAGTCAACCTCAATGTGCTTTGTTCTTTCATGGAAGGTTGGATTTCTAGCTATGAATAGAGCAGCTTGATTATCACATTTGAGGTGCACAGGAAGATGCGCCTCAACAGTTAGGTCAGTCAGACCCATATCATATCTGTGCTCCCTTGGAACATGGCTCTATACTCTGATTCTGCGCTGGAACTGGCTACAACTGTCTGCTTCTTGCTCTTCCATGAAATCAGTGAGCTACCCTCAAACACAATGAAGCATGAAGTAGACTTCCCGCCCTTAGGACACCCAACATAATCTGCATCTGCACATCCTGAAACTGCTAGAGACGTGTCTCTCTTGAATAGAAGTCTAGCACCGGGAGAAGACTTTAGATACCTCAAGATCAAGTTGGCTGCGTCCATGTGAGCCTGCCTAGGCTGATCCATAAACTGTCTAACCCTGCTGACAACAAACTATATATCAGGTCTGGTAATAGTAATATACAACAACTTCCCTACCAGCTCTATGTATATCCACCTCCGCAGAGTCGTCATCATATAACCTAGCATTGGGATCCATTGGAGTTGTAGCAGTTTTGCATCCTGTCATGCCCGTCTCAGATAAAAGATCAATGACGTATTTCCTTTGCGTCATTACCATACCCTGCGAATTTCTTGCAAATTCTAGGCCAAGAAAATAACGTAATTTGCCAAGGTCCTTGGTCACAAACTGTTGTCCAAGGAAATCCTTAGCTGCTTGAATACCCTGGTCATCAATGCCAGTAACAATAATATCATCAACATAGACCGAAATGGCAACAATACCTCTATGGGTTCTCTTAGCGAAAAGAGAATGATCTGTAGTAGATCTGAGAAATCCCTGTTGCTCAATCAACTCCGAGAGCTTCTGGAACCAAGCCCTCGGACTATGCTTAAGGCCATATATAGCCTTATGGAGTTTACGTACCATACTGGACTCCCCCTCAGCAACAAACCCTAGTGGCTGCTACATATAAACTTCCTCCTGCAGATCCCTATACAAGAAGGTATTCTTGACATCTAATCGGAAAAGCAACAAGTCATGTACCATAGAAACAATAATAAGAATCCGCAGTATAGAATGACGCGTAATAGGAGAAAAGGTGTCATGATAATCCACCCCCATAAGTTTGGGTGAACCCATGAGCAATCAATTTGGCCTTGTATCTGTCCACAGAACCATCTGCCTATTGTTTCGATGTAAATACCATTTATTACGAACAACAGAAGCACCTGGAGGAGCTGGTATGACACTTCACGTACCACGAGACTGTAAAGTGGCCATCTCCTCCTCTGTAGCCAGACATATGGACTACTCTGCAAAGCTTCCTAATAGGATCGCGGTATGTCTACAGTTGACAAACCAATAACAAATCTTGAAAATCCCAGAGAGCCATGCCATGGAAACATGAAAAGCAAGCGGATACATAGTGCATGCATGCCTCTTCCTTCGTAAAGCGATAGACACGTCCAAGTCAGCAGTATCCTCAGAAGGAGTATCATCTATGACATCCTGCACCTCAAGCTGTACACTCAAATCACCAATGCCATTAGTAGAACTCAAATGCTTATAACATACCTTGGGTGTGCTGGATGATGGAGGAGGCACATGAGCACGGGGCCGGCGTTGGTAAACCTGCAGAAAGAAAGTAGGTGTGGCAGGAGGTGGAGGAGGTTGTGGGGTAGAGGAGAGGGTGGTGGTGGTGGTCATGTAGTGTTGCCTGGAGTAGGTGAGACCTGAGGTCAAGGCATATAAACCTCTTCTCCACTTTCTGAAGGAATGAGCTTGTCACATGTAGGAGAGAAATACATAATGGACTCAAAGACAGTGACATCTGCATTGACATAGTACCTTCATCGAATAAGGTCAAAGCAACGATATCTCTTTTGTGGCTTGGAATACCCAACAAACACACACTTGATGGCTCTAAGAGAGAGCTTGTCAAGACCTGTAGACATCTGATGAACAAAAGCAACCGATTCAAACACACGAGGCATGAGAGAGAAAAGGTCTGTCTCAAGAAACGCAATCGAGAACGGGGTCTTCTCCTTCAGAACCGATGAGGGCATACGATTCACCAGGTAACATGCAGTGAGAATCGTATCCCCCCAGTACGAATGAGGAGCACGACTCTGAATCAGAAGATTTCCGGTAACATCCAAAAGATGACGGTGTTTTCGCCCAACCACCCCATTATATTGAGAAGTATATGCACAAGATGTCTGATGCACAATACCACAGAACCTAAGAAAATGGGAAACCTGTGTGCTGCAGAATTCTAGTGCATTATCTGAACGTATAAACTTAACATTTGTAGAAAATACATTCCTTACTTCATTAACAAAGGACTGAATAATAGGACCAGCATCAAACTTGTTCTTAAGAAACACCCAAGACAATATAGAGAACTCATCGACAATAACAAGATAAAACATATGCCCCTGATGACCTGGGACACAACTAGGACCTCAAATATCAAAATGAATCAACTCACAAAGATTATGACTACTTTGACCCTTATGACGATGGAATGTGGACTGATGATGCTTCCCAAGTTGGCAGTCCTCGCACTGAAAAGTTGAATGAGGAGAGATCTAAGGAAGAACATGATATAACATTTGTAGAGGAAGATGTCCAAACCGAAGATGCCACACATAGGGAGAAATAGATCCAATGCAAAGAGAAGAGGCACCGACATAAGGAGACTGCATCAATCTGTAGAGGTCTCCTTGCTTACAGACAGATCCAATCACCCTACCCCGCAATAATGTCTTGAGACGTAAGAGCAAAAGGGTCAAATATGGCATGACAATGTAAATCCTTAGTGATTTGACTAATGGATAGTAAATTCATAGAAAATTCAGGAGTGTAGAGAATGTTCTGAACCTGCATTGCAGGAGTTAACTGCACCTCCCCCTGATCAGTAATGGGAGAGTGTGTCCCATTTGCTATTACAACTGATCTACCTGATTGAGTTGGGCTATAAGTACTAAATTGCCCTATGTCACCACAGAGATGATGTGAAGCTCTTGAATCCATAATCCACTCCTGTAACAGTTAGTAAAAGCATTGCAGGAGTTAACGCAGAAGCTGAGGTTGCTACCTCTGATGATCCGGACGGAGAGCTAGTTGACCCAGGAGAAGGCATATCTCCCTGAGCCGTGCTACTAGTTCATCAAATCTTTGATCAGATGCAATTGAAGATCTGTCACCCTGTTGAATTTGTTCTGCCACATGTCCTGAAGCTGGAAACCCATGCTTAGAATAACATGCTTTCTCAGCATGACCTGGCTCGTGGCAGTAAGTATAAGGCTGACGAGGGAGCCGACTGCCCTCCCCTTCTACGCCCACCTCGACCACATAACCGTGTAGGGCTCTCCCTACCACTAGATGATGCCATGGCTGAAGATGTCTGAGACAACTGACTACCACCAGAAGATATGGAGAGACTGCTCAACCTACGATATGCCTCCTCCATTAGAGGCATGACCTCAAATTTCATCGAAATTCGGTCGAATTTCTGTCGAATATCGATATCCAGTCGAAATCGAAATTCGACCGAAATGACCAAAATGACCGAAATATGGGGGTCATGGTACAAAAAATGACTGAAATGACCGAAATTCCGGTCGAAATTCCACCGAAATTCCATCGAAATTCTGTTTTGGTCGTTATCGAAATGGTGATCGAAAACGACATTTAGGGCCTTGATTAGAGGTATAGTGGCATCAGTAAGAATCTGTGCTCTAGCAGCATCATACTCAGAGTCAAGTGCTGCTAGAAAAACTCCAGTCATCACCGAATCCCTATATGCCTTGAGTTGCTTTGGTATGGCAGTCAAGAGAATGTAACCATGTAACTTCTCAAATATACCCTTTAGAGAAGTGTAAATGGTATGGAGAGGATGACCATTCTGCTTCAACGTGAAAATGTCATGCTGAAGTTGCAGAATCTTTGACTTGTTCTTCAGCAGAGAGTATGTGGCGGCGAGAATATCCCACAACCTTCACTGTGGGTTGACTCAGCATATCATTAGCTATCTCCATGGACAATGTCCTAGAAAGACACACACGTGTATAAGCTTCGCCTACCTCCCATGAGGCGTTAACCCCATCTTGTAACCGTGCTCCTCTTGTGTGAGGATATGCTTCTTCAATTACATTGCATTAGGCTCATGAACTGCATGGCATACAGTTCATAGTTCGTTCCATCCATTTTCATGATGAGTGCTGGACCTTTGAAGGCATCCAAAGATGGAACATTTGCTTTGTTTTCTGATATGATGACAACAATTTTCAAGATTAGGATCGCAAACTTGAATAACTATGTATACACAAACATATAGGAAGACGGTTGTGGGTGTAGACGCATACCACGACCTTTTCTATAAACAGAAAACTTCATTAGGTACCTAGGATGGTTTGAGAGGATAAAAAACCACGTCCTAGGAACCAAGTCAGACCTATCATTACCTACAAGAACAGGGGTGTGACAACCCTTCCAGAACCGGGTTGCCGCCGCCGACGGTGGCGTCCCTTGTGCTCGCGGGCAGTGGCCGTAGTCGCCACCGCTGCTGCTTGCGGGCGGCGGTTGGCCGCCATTGCGCGCGGATGTCGGTGGCGGCGGCTGCATGAGGACACGCTAAGGTTTTGGTGGGGTAGGGATTCTAGGGCACAGGCTCCGGTTTAGGACCATTTTCTGATACCATGTGGAAAGGATTGAAATGAAAAAGATAGTATTCACTGTAACCCTAGAGCTCTCTTATATAGGAGAAAAGCTCTAAAGGAAAATTACATAACAAAATAACAATAAAGAGATATACGTATCTCAACACCAACTACATAAAGGCGAAATTTATATCGTATGCAAGGATCTTCCAACTTTTCACACTTTCAAACTGGACATGGACAAGCTTCTTTAGACATGTCCAAACCAATTTAATCGAGTTTTTTTTACTTATTTTACGTTCTGTCATTGTCCTGCCTTTTTTGTCCAATGAATCCAATTCATTCCAAGTCTTACCCCCTTGATCCAATTCATTCCAAGCCTTACCCATGACATCCGTAAATTTCTCATCACTAAGTAAAATACACAAGGATGTGATCCTTCGTTCACATAGTGATAGAGGCAAGCTCATATGCTTAATCTAATTTTGGTTAGGTTTTAAGGGTCACTTACTCACATCCTCCTTTTAATTTTGTAATTACACATTAGACCCCTTGGAAAACTTCCATTTGGTGGTCAAATCATCTAGTTTGACTGGATGACTACAAAATTGTGAAGTTTTTTTTAGGAAGAAGAGGGTGTGATGTCGTGTAGACACCCACCCATAAGCTCTATATATTCACAATAAGTATCAAAAAGGGGTTACACAAACCATTTTTTTTTAAATTTCCGCATGCTCTATAAAATTTTCCATATACATTCTCTCTCCACGGAAAATATTCTCGTTCCGTGGAAGCTCCATGGATCAAAAAATAACCGCCACCCACATCTTAGTATGGTCCTGAAAAACTTGATTATGTCACATTTTTAGCTTCTTATTAAAAGATCATGAAAACTTGATTAAAAGATCCTGGAAAAATCTCACATTTTTAGCCTCTTTTTTTTCACTAGTAGGATTCGAACCCTGGTCCTTTAAAGTGGGAGTCACTACTTCTACCACCAGACCATTAGAGGGGTTCCATTTTTTAGCCTCTTATCTTCTTTTCCATCCCATTTTCTTCTTCCTTCCCCTATGAGCAAAGGGTTTGTTTGTGCGTTGGGAGGGGGTGGATTAGGAGAAAGAAGAATGTTACAAAGGGAGGGCGAAGATGAAGGAAAGTGGATGGAGTAGGAGAAGAGATAGAGCTTAAAATTTTTGATGTTTTTAGGATTTTTTAATTAATATTTCCAAAAAAATTTAGTTCGTATGGTCTAACTGATCTGTACAACCAAGGGAAGGGACGAATGGTGTAAGACCGAGGATTTTAGAGGTACATGATGTGATTTTAGGTGTACACATTAATTAGAGTGTATTATGAAAATATAGAGAGGTGTGCATATGGATTTCCATTTTCAATGTACATAGAGCTGAAGTATTGGAAGATGTTTACATGATAGACACCTATGTAGCACCTCTATACAGAATTTTTATGTAATTACATAATGCGAGATCTGTTCAGTTTGGAAGTTGTTTCATCTGAGAAATCTAAACATGTGGAATTGGCTTTTGCTAGGGTGAGCGAACTAAGAGTTGTGGAACTTTTAGATGGCCTCTGTAGCAAAATGCAAGATTACTCGCTCTTGAAGGTACATCATTGTTCTTTAGAAGTCTCCAGAAGACTATAATGTCTCTTTTAATGTGCATTGTCTTGAGATTTGAATCCTACATTCTGCAACAGCTCTCTTTAACTTGCCAATAATTTGCATTTCTTGCAGTTAAACTCTGGTAAACGGGAGTGGGTAAAAATAGAGGATTGGGATGACCTTAAAGCCGGTATTTGCTTATTTCTGTTATGCACAGATATTTTTTTAAAAATAGCTACTATTCTTCTTATTGGGAAATTTGATTAAGATTGTAAGTTCCGTGAGATTGGTTATCAATCCATTGAGGTACCCACTACCCATGTGGAATTGAGACATTTCTGCTTTTTGGAAATTTGCCGCACATTGATTTCAGATACTTATGACGAGACCTTTTTTTATTAAAGCCAACGGATGATATGGTGGTCATCCAAGTTTCCGTTGAACTGTGAGAAAGAATTGTTGGAAAAGAACATTATTCCATCACCAATTCTTGTGCTGGAGATGCCCGTGAACTGACAGACTAGAAATGAAGTTCTTAGTATTGAATCTTTCTCCTGGTAAAACCTTGCCTTAATTTTCTCTAAAAAAATAAACTTGATGACCTAGTTGCTGCAAAAGAACTTGGGTTTCCCACCTTCTTCTATGCAAACCATCATTCCTGAATTATAGCAAACTGTTCTTCTTGAATCTCCTCTAAATAGGAAGAAAAGGACTGTCTATTTACATAATCCAACTTTATTATCAGGCTAGTTATGCCACCTTTTTTAAATGAAAGCTGATTCCATGCATGCTTCTTTGTCATTTGTCACTCTCAATAGTCTTTTGGTAAGTCAAAGTTTTATAGATTGAGTTAAATATACAATATGTTAAATTCTTTATTCTAGTCATTTGTAGAATTGAAGTACTCCTATAGAATTGAAACATTTCTGCTTTTTGGAAAATTTGTTGCACGTTGGTTTCAGATACTTACGAAGAGACCTTTTTTATTAAAGCCAAAGGTTGATATAGTGGTCATCCAATTTTCTGGTGAACTGTTAGAAAGCAATATGAGAAAAGTACAGCATTCCATCACCAATTCCTATGCTAGATATGCCCATGAACTTGATAGATTATACATGAAGTTCTGAGTGTTGAATATTTTTTCTGCTAAAGCCTTGCCTCAGATGACCTAGTTCTGCAAAAGAACTTGGCTTCTCCACCTTCTTGTATGCAAATTATCATTCCTGAAGTCTTAATGCAAACTGCTCTTCCTGTATTCTCCTCTAAACAGGAAAAAAAGACGGTTCATTTACATAATTTAACTTTACTATCGGGCCAGTCATGCCACTTTTTTAAGTAGGCATTTGATAGGTCAAAGTTATTATATATAGAGGGAGTTGAAGGTATCATATGTTACTATCATGGTATACGAGTTCTTGTGGATACTGATTTTACTAGGTGCAACACAAAAATCTCTATTATAGTAATCTACTTGTGGTTCTTGTGTTTACTTTGACGTTCAATGATCCTTAAAGCAAGATAGTGTTCAATATAACATTCGCGGTCTACGCTAGAACCATTCTCAAGGAAAATTGGCTTGACAAGTTGTTGGATTCAGGTCCAAGAGTCATTAACTATCCAAAAGTCTTGCCGGGTCCAGGTCCAAGAGTCATTAACTGTCCAAAAGTCTTGCCGGGTCCAAGTCCAAGATTCATTGACTATCCGAAATTCTTACTCCATGTTGTCAAGTTGTAATCCCTTGTTTTAAAAATCCACTCTCACATTTTGTGATTTTTTTACGTAGGACTATGTTTTGGTGTTATAACTCCACATATAATCGCAATGTTGTCATTGTGCTGGTTCAATCATTTTTCAAGTAATAACGACAATTGCATATTGTAAGTAGTCATTTAACAACAACTGCAAAGCCTTTTCCCATATTGAGTAAGGCCGGCTACATGGATTCTTTGCCTCCATTCAAATCTATCTTAGGTCATTCTTGGGCTTAGATCCAAAAAACTAAAATCCATTCGTATAGTTTCATTCCAACACTTCTTAGGCCTTCATCGCCCTCTCTTAGTCGGCTCAACATCCCAAAACTTGCATCTCCTCACCGGTGCATCAATTGACCTCCTTTTCAAATGGTCAAACATCCTTAAGCGATTTTCGTGCATCTTATTCTTGATCGGAGCTATACCAACTTTCCTTCTGATTGCATCATTCTGAATCAGATCTTTAGGCGTGTGTCCACACATCTATCTTAGCATTTTCTTTTCTACTACCATCATTCTCTGCACATGTCAATCTTTCACATGCCAACATTCAGATCCAAAAAGCATAGCAGATCTCACGATTTCTTTGTAAAACTTCCTTAGATTTTCAAAAGAAATCTCTTATCATAGAGAACAGTAGAGGCTCCTCTCCACTTTAGCCAACCTGCATTTATTCTATTAGTAACATCTCCATCAATTTCCCCATCATGTTGCAAAACAGATCCCAAGTATCTAAAAGAATCTCTATTATGAATGCTATCGTCACTAATATTCACATTGATTCCTTCACCATTGCTTCCATCAAAAGTGCACTCCATATATTCAGTCTTAGCTCTACTTATACGAAATCGTTTAGTCTCCAATGCATGTCTTCATACCTCAAGCTTTTCATTTACTCCATCTCTAGGGACAAATATCATGCCATAACATGGATGACCAACAACGTCGAGACCCACATTGTTGTCAGTCTCCTATACAAAAACACAACGAAGGACGTGTCAGATGAATTGACCCAAACGTATTCTCAACAGACTACCAAGTTACGACTTGCAAACATATGGATGCATATTTAGTCTGTTTCTTAGGAAGAGTTCACCATTATGAAATACTATCAACATCTCATTGGCCTTTATAAAGAACTTCAACCTACATGTTGTTCCAAACAGGTGACAAAGAGGATTGAGTAGCAAGTTTGCATATTCCTTGCTAGTCTCCATCCTCGTATCAGAGTGTGAAGGACTATTTTCTCATGTCTGATACACTTCCATCCATCATGATCATCTTTGGTCGTTTGTAGTAGCTTGAGACATCTACTGGTCATACTCATCCTCCGTAGCTTGTGGAGAACTCTGCCTTTCCAGCATCATCTGGAAGAGGTGGTTGCTACAGATTCTGAGGCGGATGAGGTCGTAGTCGCATACCATGCATTCACTGCCATAGATCTGACCGCTCATCTGAGAGGTGTTGGGTATAGTTGGCAAACCACCGTTGGTTAACATTGCATCATCATCTGATTATGATGCAACTATGATGGAGATACCTTCAAATCAGGATCCCAGTGGATAGAAGGTCTAACTTTCTATTGCAAACTACTCCAGACTCATGCAACTGCTATAGAGTTCTCCCACCTATGAGAATCCTTTTACCGTGAATTTAGATACAATATCACATGTTGTAGCCAAGTTTGCTTCTGCCTAGAACCTGCTTGGATTATTGATCATGGTGCATATACTCACGTGACCAGAGAAGTTTGTTGGACGACCTCTTCAAAACCTTCTTCTTTTGTGAAGTTGGTTCGTTTAGTCAATTGTGCTCATTTACCCATTACAGTCGTTGGGATTAAAGAGTTTTTCTTCAAGTTCAGATTTTTCGGAGTATAGTGTGCTTCTGACTTTCTATCGAGCTTACTATTTGTTTATAGATTATGTATTGAACTGAACTCCATATTGATTTTCGAGGAGTGTTGTTATTTCAGGCCATCTGAACGATGTCGATCTTTGGTGGGGGCCATAGAAGAATTTCCTATACTATCTTAATATCCATGTTGACTCCATTTTTGCTGGTGTTGTCACGGTTTCTGTTGACATGTTCATATGGTATTTGTGCCTTGGTCATCCTTCTGATAGTGCCATTTCTCAGATGTTTCATGAATTATCCTCACTAAAGATGTTTTAGTAGGAAGTTTGCATGCTCAACAAACATCGTCGAGCCTCTTTTCCTCAGAGGACCGAGACTCGTTGTTCATCTCTTTTTTCTTTAGTCCATTGAGACATTTAAGGACCATGTTCTGTCACTACTGTAGGAGGGCATAAGTATTATGTTGTCTTTGTTGATGATATTAGCATATTTTATTGGGTGTATTTAATTATGGAACGGGAAGAGTCATTATGTCCTTCTTACAGTTCATAAAAATTTCTTTCTTTACATGCGTTAAGACATTCAGGACCGACAATGCTCTTGAGTTTGTTCAACGGGACTTGATTATCTTTTTTGCTACTGAGCTACACCTCACAATAGAATGGAGTAGTAGAACAGAAACTTCGTCATCTTCTAGACATTTGCTCATACACTTCTTACTCACAAGAAAATTCCCAAAGCCTTTCGTGGAGATGTTGTTCTTACTGATATATACCTTGTTAATTGGGTGCTCTATTTGGTCCTTGTAGAAAGAATAGAGTTGCTTGGCTTCGTAGAGACCTGAGGGCTCTCTTGTATAGGAGAAAAGCCTTGGGTAAATTACATAAGAGGTACAAGGAAGAAAAATAAATAAGAAATAAACACTCAAAGATACAAAATATCTCAATACTCCCCCTCAAGCTGGAGCATATATGTCTATCATGCCCAACTTGGAACAATATCTCTGAAATGGACCACGAGCAAGTGCTTTGGTGAATATATCTGCAGTCTGATCTTCAGTAGTGACATGGGAGGTGGATATGAGTCCCTTCTAGATCATGTCTCTGGTATAATGGCAATCCACCTCTATATGCTTGGTTCGTTCATAGAATGTAGGATTATTGGCAATAAATAGAGCTGCTTGATTGTCATACAAAAGCTGTATGGGAAGAGGTACCTCAACTACAAGATCAGTCAAGACTGATCTAACCCACATCATCTCTGTGCTCTCCTGAGCCATGGCTCTGTACTCGGACTCTGCACTGGATCTAGAAACCATTGTTTGTTTCTTGCTTTTCCATGATATGTGAACTCCCAACAAAAATAACAAAGCCAAATGTAGGATTTCTGTCTCTAGGGCATCATGCATAATTTGCATCCGCGCAAGCTGTCGCCTCAAGAGACGCACCTCTGTTGTATATGAGGCCAGTATCTAGTGCAGTCTTCAAATATTTTAAAATCATGTAAACACCATCCATATGAGTCTGCCTGGGCTGTTCCGTGAACTGGCTTACCTTGCTCACAATAAAGGATATGTCTGGCCTAGTGACAGTGTAGCGTAGAGGATCTTCCCAACAAGCCCTCTATATCTCCTCTTATCTACCTCCTCAGCGTCATCTATCATATAATTTCATGCTCGGATCCAAGGGATGGTAGATTGCTTGCATCTTGTCATATCCGTCTCTAGCAGAAGATTAGTCATAAACTATGGGCCATCACAAGACCGTTGGTTCCTAGTGAAACCTAATCCAAGGAAGTAACGTAGATTGCCAAGATCTTTAGTCGCAAAGTGCTGACCTAGGAACTCCTTAGCAGCCTGAATACCCTGTCCATCTTCATCTGTGACAATTATGTCATCAACATAAATCAGAATGGCAACTGTACCTCTCTATGTCCTTTGAAGAAAAAGAGAATGATCTGCAGTAGACCACACAAACCTCTGGTGCTCTATCAACTCCGAGAGCTTATGGTACCAAGCTCTCGATCTCTGCTTCAGGCCATAAATTACCTTGTGGAACATGCACACCTTCTGAGACTCTCCCTCACCATCTAATCCTGGTGGCGTGTGGTTGTTGCATGTATACCTCCTCATGTAGATCTCCATACAGAAAAAGCATTCTTCACATCAAGTTGGTAATGTCGCCAGTCACGAGTCACATCCATTGACAGAAGAATGCGCAAGGCTTATGCTCATGCGCTCGGATCAGAGGTTCTTGGACTTTCTTTCTCTGATGGACGTCCTTGCTCATGCGGATTCCCCTTCCGTGGGCTTGGATCATTGGATCTAGAGGGATGGTGGCTTCTCGACTCGGAAGGCTTATGCTGGACTGCTAGATCTTTTGCCTGCTCGCTCGGATTCCCTGGTGAGAGACTGTGGTTTATTTTGGAGTTTGGGCCTGCCCTTGCGCATTGTTTTCTTCTTATGGCTGGTCCGCAGAAAGAGGTTTATGACGCGTGATCGATGCTCAAGGTTGATGCTCTCGGTTTCCAATCTTTGCGTTCTATGTGATTCGAATGTGGAATCCCTGGATCATATCCTCTTTGCTTGCCCTATGGTCCGGGGGATTTGGGATGACCCGCTAGTGGTTTGGGTGCGTGCTTATGATGTGGAGAACTTCTGTGACTCTCTCTTCTTAAATAGACATATGGCTAGAAGACGGCTCTTGGCACCGGTGGCAAGATTATGGTCGATTTGGCTTAGTCGCAACGGGGCCATCTTCTCTTCGCAACGCTTCTACTTGGAGAACGTGCTATGTCGCACGAGTGGCTTGGTGGCTGACTGGAGTGTTGCTTAGTTTTTGATATCTTGTTTCTTTTGTGTTTTTGCCCAGATCTAGAGGTTTCTCGCCTCCTTTACAAGGTCGCTCTTTTTTTGTTTTCTTTTTTGTACCTCTGTCTCTCTTTCTTTTAATATATTGGGGTGAACACCATTGAGTGTATCCCCCTTTTCTTGGCTTCAAAAAAAAAGAAGAATGCGCAAGGTCGAATGTCTAGCCATTGGTGAGAATGTATTCTGATAATCCACCCCATACATCTTGGTGAACCTTGTAGCGATCCACACTGTCATAAACCTATTGCTTCACCGTAAAGATCCATTTGCACCCCACAACAGAGGCATCTAAATGAGCAGAAACAATGCTCCAGGTACCATGAGGCTGTAAAGTTTCCATCTCCTCTTCCATGGCAATTCGCCAACTAACGTCATGTACTGCCTCATGGTATGTTCATGGGATAGTGTCAGCAGAGAGTCCCACTACAAACCTCCTGTACTCCTTTGAAAGACAATTCAAGGAAACATGAGCAGCTAGAGAATAAGTATCGCATGTACGACGCTGCTTCCGTAAGGCAATGAGCTCATCAAGATCATCAGCCTATGTTCTTTGAAGAAGGTATTAGCTCTTCATGGACAATGTCTTGTAAGACAAGCATGTCATCAGTGCCATCAATAGAAACAATGTGTTCGGTATATATATGAGGCGTGCTGGATGATGGGGAAGGCCTATGGTAGAGGGTAGAGTAGAGGGTAAATTAGAGTGCCTACAGATGTAAAAATATGGCAGAAATTTTGTCAGGGTAGACGGTAGTGAAGGTTGCGGAGGTGGTAGTGCTGGTGAAGGATGTGACTGTGGCTCATCCTGAGGTGGTGGTGGTGGAAGCAAGGGAGGTGGTGGAACAAAAACATCTTCGCCACAGTCGGAGTTAGACAACCTGTCACTTGTAGGAGAAAAATACATGTTAGACTCAAAAGATGTGACATTAGCACTCATATAATACTTTCTTCGGACATGAATAAAACATCTATACCCTTTTTGGGCACGAGAATAGCCAACAAACATACATTTGACAACTCTTGGAGAGAGCTTGTCACGACCACGAGTAAAATTGTGGACAAAGGCCACAAACCCAAAGACCTTGGGTTGGGAGTAAGAGAGGATATGTCCTTTTCGGAAAACACATTCGAGAAAGGAACCTTTTCTCCAAGGACCATAAAAGGCATGTGATTCACTAAGTAGCATGCGGTGATAACCGCATCACCCCAGAATGAATAAGGAGCTCGACTCTGAATCAAAAGAGTCCTCATGACATCAAGAAGATGATTGTGTTTGCGTTCAACAACTCCATCCTGCTGCGATGTACGCACAAGAAGTCTGCTGAATAATACCAAGAGACCTGATGAAATCGGACAACATTAAAGTAGAGAACTTCAAGGCATTGTTAGAATGAATAAGCTTCACATGAGTAGAAAAAATATTCTTTATTCAATAAGAAATGATTTAATGACAGGACTAAATTCAGATTTATTCTTTAACAAGAAAACCCAAGAAAGTTTGGAGAAATCATCTACAACTAGTAGCTACTAGATAGAACCGATGTCCCTGGTGATCGGGAACACGACTAGGACCCCTAATATCAAATGAAACAACTCAAATGTCTTATTACTGTGGAGACTCTGGCCACTAGAAAAGGAGGAACGATGGTGCTTCCCAAGCTGGCATGTCTTACAGTCTAAGGTGGTATGAGTAGAGATCTGAGGGAGGACATGGCATAGTCTCTATAAAGGAAGATGTCCAAGGAAAGGTGCCACATGAAATGAGAGACTGATCTAATAAGAATAGTCGCAACACTTGCAAAAGTTGGATGGACCAGTCTGTAAATCCCTCGCTACTTACGTCCACATCCAATCACCCTATCCGTGATTATGTCCTAAAACACAAGAGAAGAAGGATCAAATATGGCACGATAATGTAAATCTTTTGTAATCTGACTAATGGACATAAGATTCATCTGAAATGGTAGTGCATGGAAAACATTCTACAGGCGCATAGAGGGGGCTAGGACAATCTCCCCCTGACCAACAATGGGTAAATGAACCTCCTTTTGCAATCACCACTGATCTACCAGGAAGAATAGATCTATTAGAGCCAAACTGTGCTCGATCTCTACATATATGATGAGACACGTTGGAGTCCATAATCCAGTCAGTCAGATCTGAGCTACTACAACTGGTGAGCTATACTTGAAGAATTCGTAGAGGCTCTAGAAGCAGCTGCAACATCTGAAGATCCTGCAACCAGTGTAGTCGGTGTGGTCATTATCTCTCTCATTGAGAGACAATACCATCGAGCCTAGTGACGAACGCTTAAATACAAGGTGTCTGGTCTTGGAGGGACCGTAGTGTTCGACAAGTCAGATCTGGCAATCCCTGTATCGGTTGCTCTCACAGCTCTCAACACCCGATCAAAGCATGTCAATCAATAGTTAGCGACACTCTTCTCGGCCCTTTTCAGAGATGGAGCAATTGTCCACATGTTGTGACGGGCCAGAGTTCTCCATGTAGAGACTCATTCTTCAGTTGTAATGACTCTAACAGGCGTAGTACAGAGCACATGCTCTCTGACGAGGAGATTCAGTTGATCATTTCGAAGTTTTGTGTTCAAGATCTACTCTAAATTCTTGTCGATCGATTCCAACAAGTTATTCTGCAGATTATTCAATAATCTGACGATCTTCTATTCTGTCCAAGTTATTCCAGTAATTTGAGATTGTGAGTTCCAAAGAATTTTTAGGGTTCCATCTCAGGAACCTTAGTTCTGGTCATCGTGTGCAGGGTTCCTGGAGAACCCTAGTTTAAATCCACAAAACCATCAGAGGTGACACAATAATACAGTCGAGCGATGCTTCTCAAGTCGACAACCTCCGTCTCCAGTCCACGACTCTCCTCAGTCGAGTAGATCCGTCGCTCTTCCCTTTCGATCGCAACTCGGGGCGACATCCTCCAAGCCCCCGCTCCTCTTCCTCCAGACGGAGGCAGCTGCTCCATCCTCCTTCACGTTGACCTCCAGTGCTGGTCGCAGGCGGTGCTCGAGGACCCTTCCTCCAAGCATGCAACATTGGACTTCCAGGTCGAGGTCGCATCTCACGACACCTTCCTTGCCAGGCTCGCCTAAGCGGTGCGAGCCCTTGTCGCTCCTTCAGGTGGAGGCATAGGCAGGACTCCAGCCCACGTAAGAGAGTAGCAGGAGGTGGAGGTCCCTCTTCAGTTGATGCGTATGCCCTCACAGCCCACCTCCTCCAGCGTACTAGCCCCTTTGCGCCTCTCCTCTGTCGACGCTTGTTCTATCTCCAGGCGATGAATCTTCAAGCAACAGGCCCTCCAGGTGGAGATCTCGATGAGGCGACGATGCCTCTCTTGTCCGAGCTCCCACAAGGCGTCGATCTCTCTTCCTCCGACCACCATCTCTAGCGGGGCTGGCACTCCCTCCTTCTATGGCTCCTTCAGGTGGAGGCATAGGCAGGACTCCAGCCCACGTAAGAGAGTAGCAGGAGGTGGAGGTCCCTCTTCAGTTGATGCGTATGCCCTCACAGCCCACCTCCTCCAGCGTACTAGCCCCTTTGCGCCTCTCCTCTGTCGACGCTTGTTCTATCTCCAGGCGATGAATCTTCAAGCAACAGGCCCTCCAGGTGGAGATCTCGATGAGGCGACGATGCCTCTCTTGTCCGAGCTCCCACAAGGCGTCGATCTCTCTTCCTCCGACCACCATCTCTAGCGGGGCTGGCACTCCCCTCCTTCTATGGCTCCTTGTCGCAGGGAGCCTAGCAGGAGCCTTCAGGCGATGATCTTTTCCAAAGTGGGGTTCCCATCGTGGGAACCCTAATTAGGGAAGTGAAGGGCAAATGGGTCGTACTTTGTTTAAAAAGAAGTATTGAAAAAAAGGAAGAAGAGGCATGATTCAAAAAAAGAAAAATGGGTTGTAAAGTTCAAAAAAATGAAAGTAAAAAAAGGTGCATACAAGAAAGATGTACTCAAGATTTTTTTCTTTTTGCAAAAAAGGAAAAAACATAAAAAAGTGATGTGAACGATTTTTTTAAAAAAATTGTGATGGCTATTAAAAAGAGTGATGAGGAATGAAATAGCCGAAAAAATGATGGCAAAAATGTGATTGAGAAAAGCCGAAGAAAAATGTGAATATTGATGTTTTGTCTTCCCGTATGTGCTTGTCTTTTCCCAATTTTGTCGATGTCATGTATTCCGACTAGTATGAGAGAAAGGGGGAGTATTGTGTAGATGTCAGATTTCCAGGCCATTTTGTTCCAGACTCTACAATTCAGATATTCAGACTCGACAATCACTTTCCAAGTCCTCAGTTCTAGACACGCACATATATGCGGTCTTCCTTTCAGATGTGCACATGTATGCCATCATTTGTCGTGGTTCCCATCATTCTTGTTTTCGGTCAGGGTTTTCATGTGATCCATTGGGACTCCAGACTAGACATCTCATTCCTTGTGTTGTGTGAGCTAGGATTTTCATGTGGTTTCATAAGGACTCCAGAGTAGAGTACTATTCTCTGTGTCAGATGGGAGAGACTCAGTTCTCCGATGAGGAGACTTCTTCAGACTCCATTCTCAAGCGATTGTGAACTCCAGTATGAAATCCTTCGAGTTTCCTATGAGAGAGAACCCACTTCGAGGTCCTTATGAGAGAGACCCATCTTCAAAGATCTTTGTATGGATAATAAGCGACAAAGTTGCAAAAGTCGGTAGTCGGTTGGTTGGGTCACTGACTAAGGATTAATCGACAGCCTGACGACTAATCGAATTTAGTCAGACTTTAATCGGCTTTGAATTTTATGATTATTTTAAAGAAGGTCAACTGATGCACCGGTTAGAAGATGCGAGTGGTGGGATGTAGAGCCGGCTAAGAGAGGACGAGGACGGCCCAAGAAGTGTTGGAAAGAGACTATACGAAGGGATCTTAGTTTTTTGGATATAAGTCCGAGATTGACCCAAGATAGATCTGAATGGAGGCAAAGAATCCATGTAGCCGACCCTACTTAATTGTGGGAAAAGGCTTTGTTGTTGTTGTTGTTTAAATATATAACTCATTTTTATACATATATTTACATAGATTTTGTATATTTTTATACTATCGTAATAGAATAAAGGAGGTAATTGAATTTAAATAAAACATTAAACATACTATAATAAGTTTGCTTATAAAAAAAGCAAAACATGAAAAAATATGGTATCTCCAAGCAGAAATTGGTCGACTAGTGTGCCTAGTCGGAATTAGTCGATACTCGGTCGGCCACCCCACTGACTAGACTAGTTGGACCTACCAGTCAGACCAATTGGGCAACTTTTACTACACTGATTAACGACGCTCTTTCCGACCCTTTTTAGAGATGGAGTAGTTGTCCACATGTTGTGGTGGGCCAAAGTTCTCTATGTAGAGACTCATTCTTCAGTTGTTGTGATTCTGACAGGCGCAGTACAGAGCACATGCTCTTCGACGAGGAGATTCAGTTGACTCACACTCTAGTCCGTTTGTCCATCTCACTTGCACGACATGAGAAGCAACGTCCTCGACAACAACCGATAGTTGTGCGCGTTGAGTTTATATTGTTTGTAGTGAAATGTATTGTGAGTTGAGATTTCTTTCTGTTTGTCTAAGCTGAGCATTGGATGCTCCATCTTGAGGGGGAGTATTAGAGTATTTGTTTATATGTATAACTTATGTGGGGAGATGTGTACCACATCCATGAGTTTAGTCCCACATCTACTAGTTAAGGGATGTTGAGACTAAGTGGGTGCTATATATAGACCCCCACACCCATTGTATTTATATGAGAAAAGCAATAGACTATCAACCCTTTGAGGCATTCTCCCGTGGTTTCATTCCGCTCCTTAGGGAGTAGGTTCCATGTTAAAATCCTTTATTTTTCATGTTTTATATTTATTTATCTGATACGCTTCCACATTACTATTTTCTAACACTATCATTCAAAATTAGTACTAAAACTAAATTACCAAACCCGAGAGGGGTCAATGTTGTAGAAGTTGGTACTCGGTACTTGATCGGTCAGGTCACTGACGAAGGATTAATCGGCAGTCAGATGATTAATCGGATTTAGTTAGACTTTAATTGGCTTTGATTTTTTTAATAAATAAATCATTTTTATACATATATTATTATATATTTACATAGATTTATATATATTTTTACTATCAAAGTGAATCAAAAGAAGTCATTGAATTTAAATTAAACATTTAGCGTATTAGAATAAGTTTGCTTTTAAAAAAGTAAAAAATACGGTATCTCCAAGCAAAAATTAGTTGACTAGTGGACTTAGTCGGTACTTGGTTGACCACCCCACTGACTAGACTAGTCGGACCTATTAGTCATGCTACTCGGTTGACTTTTACAACATTAGGAGGGCTTCTCTACAAAATACCCAATTCATGTGGGGGACCACGTGAGCTGAGCTAGTGGGGGCCTCAATGCAATATTCGACAACTGTGGGGGTCTGCTTGTAAAATCTACATAAAATATAAAGCGTCTTTATTGTTTATGGGCCTAAAACAAAATTAATAAGAAGGCGGGATGTATTATGCAATTAACCCCAAAAGCGTATGCGTGAGCCAACGATGTAGATGATCCACTTAAACAAGTGTCGCTCACTGGATGGTATATATTGGTTCGTGGATGAGCTGTGCAGATTAGATCCGATGACGGATCTGACGGTGGCTGGTGCGCTCGATTCGACGGTTGTCCTCAAAACTGGAGGCGGACGCAGATCCAGTGGTTACTGCTCTTTCCCAAGAACAAGGAAGAACAACTATGCAAGTGAATTTTGATCAACGAGATCTTCGTCCTCCGTCAGATCCTTCGATGCTGCTCTGATGCTCTACTCGTGCCTGACGACTGTCCGCAACTGCTAGTGTCCTCCAAAGGTTCCAAGACCCAAGATGGGGTCTTGATGGCTTGCGAAGTGCAAAGGACCTGGAGGTCATGTTCTTGGAGTCGACACTCCTCAGATGGGGCCTCGTGTGACCTGTATGGAAATGACATAGGGGCTCTGATAACGCGATCTGGGCCTTTATCAAGGTTCAGGAAAGCGGTATGCGTATGCGTTCCGACAGGTCACTGAATAGCGCTTAAGCGGTATGCGGGGGGCATATGCGGGGTATATGCGGTTCTATGCGGTTTCCTAATTTTTTATTTATAAATAAATAAATATATACAAAAATAACTACAACAAAAGTAAATTTATGCATAATTGTGGTCCAATAGAAGATTTAAGAAAAATAACTTTCATATAGAGTTCAAAACAATCTCTATCAATCAAATATCAATACTTCAATAGAACGGTTAGCACACAAAATAATTGACGACAATCAATAAAATAGAAAAGTTAGCGCACAAAATGCCTCTATTATTGAATATAATGTCATTTATCTCTGTCGTTATATTTATAACTGCTTCTCCATCAAAAGAACCAAGCTTTACATATAATACATTGCATTCATAATAACTATTAGTTGAGTAAATTTGTTTGCAAAATTATTAGTATATTATTCTTTTTCTTCCTTGCATGTTTACTCCAATCTCGCAGTACAACTACTTTGACGATGGATTTAAATGGTCATGGAATGCTTGGTTGGCATACATGCAAAAGAAAGTAAAAACGTGACACAAATAACACAATAAAAAAGTGACACAAATTAAAAAATAAAAAATAAAACATTGTGTATGCGGCCGCACAGACCGCATATGCGGCCCGCATAAGCGCATAGGGCGCATAATGGGGCGCTTCATGAAAGCCGTGCGCTGAGGGCACCGCACACGCATATGCGGCCGCACGGGCCGCTTTAGTGAACACTGGCCTTTATTGGTGAAAATCGAAGTCCGGCGGGGCAAGATGGAGAGGTCTCCGATGAAGGCAGAGTAGAGGGCCTTGTGGCTTGTTCTAAAGGGGGATTAAGGTGGCTGGAGAGCCAGGAAGGTGGAAAAGACGGAGGGGAGCGAAACAGGGATGATTAGGGGTCAGAATAAAGGTTGGACGATGAAGAATGATGGCCAAGTTCAAGACTTCGGTGAACTAAAATAAAAATTTTACGCTAACGCAATAGATCGAAGCATGAAAGAGAAGCTTGAAATAAAAACTACACCTAGAATTCACCTAAAAAGCTAAGAAAGAAGCACATCTCCTACCTGAGATCAGTTAGCGGGAACCTTGTCGGCGGAGCTCCGGTGTGGTGTGGACCACTCCAAATGGTGCCTCTTCACTGTCACCGAGCTTGACTCGTTTGGGATGGAATTTGAGGGTTTAGGGGGGCCAAGAAGGATCGAAATAAAAAATGGGGTGAGACGAAGCTTATGTACATGCGAGGGAGATCTAGGGTTTGCAGGTGAATTGAGACTCCAGAGATCGAAGAATCGTATGGGTGTGTAAGAGCATCAATCGAGGAGAGAAAGTCATAAAGGAATTGAACAAAATGGTGCAAGCTTGGGCAGAGGAAAGTGGTGAAGATGGGTCGCTGGCATCTGACGGGTGCAAGCCAATGAGTGGCGAGCAATTGACCGGGGCCAACACAGACTCGCTCCTCATTGGTCTACGTCAGCCTAATAAGGACAAAATCGAGAATAATTCCTTAATAAATAAATTAAAAATAAGAGATGATTTTATTATTTTATGTCAAACATGAAAAAATTGTTATTTATGTAATATTTTATTATATTTTTTATTTTTACAAGTTAATTTTATTATGTGTTAGCTTTTACATGTATAATTACAGATTTTTACCTATATATAAGGTATTTGATTTTTATTTTTTATTTTATTATTTATATACATAATTTTTATAACTTATTTAAATATATATGTACAAATTTAATTATATTTTCCTAAGTTTATTTATATACTTAAATAATTAAGTATGTATATTATATAGGTATATTATAGCTATGTTTTACCCATATGTTATGGTTTATTATTTATTTTAATGAATTTTTGTTGATTTTATTTTATTTTTATTATGTTTATGTATTTCAAATAATATTTATAAATATATAAAAATATAAGAGACTTAACAAGGTGACAAACACATGCATTATTGAAACCAAGGTCTTCCTCCAGAAGATATTTGCCATTAAGGACCTTAATCAACTTAGATAATTCCTAGGCATGTACGTGATACAAACAACAAAAGGATTACACGTGTATGCAAACCATTATCTATTCTATCTAATTAACAGAGACATGCCACCTCATGTGATCCTATGTTTGAAGATACCATGTGATATAACATCGTAGTAGGGAAGCTGCTATATTTACTATTATTGGGCCTGATATATCATATGTTATGAGCAGAGCCAATCAATAAAAGGAGAAGCCCTACTATAGCCATTGGCAGAATGTTTTTCTGATCCTTTGATACTAGAAGGACTCTCTAGGAAAAGGCCTCTTCTACGGGGCTTACGATCACATGAATGTCACCGCCTTTGCAGTTGTTGACTATGCTAGTTCTCTTGAGAACATAAGTTCCATTGATGGTTTCGCCATGTTTGTTGGTGGAAATATTATGACATGGTAAAGCAAGAAACGATATGTTGTGTCCAGACCAAGAGCATGAGAGTACATAACTATGGCTCAAGCTACATGCGAGCTTACTTAGCTTGTTTCCTTTCTACATGAACTTGGACTCCATGTTGCTACTCCTATTCCACTTTACAAACAACAAGTCTGCGACATACATTACCACTAATCATGTTTTCCATGAGCGGACCTAGCATATTGTTGTGGAGTGCCACTTTATTCGAGACATTGTATGAGGGAAGATCTTTACGCCACACCTTAACAAAACTTTAGCTTGTGAATATTAACCAAAGCTCTTTCAAAGAGATGCATGTCTCAAGCTACATGCATAGTTATGGTTCAAGACCTTCCGCCTCCGACGCCTGCCCTTCTGCAGTTCGCGAAAACCTTCCTCGCAAGCTCCGCCTCTGACGCCCTCTGCCTTCGATGCTGACGCCCTTCGCCTCTGCTGCCGATTCTCTCCGCCACTGATGCCCGTTGATGCCTCACACGACCATCTCAGTTCGCCACCGGTCGTTCTCCACCAAGCCTCTTCCAGGGTAACTTTCTCTGAACTTAAGAAAGTAGGATTTTTTTGGGTGTCTATTCACTAGTCCTTGTTTTCGTGGAACATTGGTCTTATGCACGACCTAAGATGATGCGAATGCAATTTTTAGGAGGTCAATGGATTCTATATATTGCATGCTTGAATTGAAAAGTCGTAATGATGGATATAAGAGAAGTTTTGCAAAAAAAATACATGTGGATATAGTAAGCAAAAATGTCTACAAGGATCTACAATGAGATGGATATAAGAGAAGTTTTGCAAAAAAATACATGTGGCTTATGTGGAACATTGGGTA